>JAFMOD010001789.1:68020-82232 GCA_019802435.1 Corydoras maculifer
AAAGATGACTCTTACAGCGCTGCTACCCCGTCCAGATGCGAGTGGATCCCATGGAGAAAGTACAGAACATCATCCTCTACTTCAACTTTTCCTCTGTAGGGGAACTGCAGGGGATCCATTGAGCATTGCACCTGTGGCCTAAGTTGGTGTAGGAGCAGGCGTTCCAGTGTCATGACATGGGATGTTAGTGCGACTGGCCTGAAGTCATTGGGTTCACTTGGTCGTCCATTCTTAGGTACAGGAACCAGGCATGATGCTTTCCATAATGTGGGAACCCTGCCTAAATGCAGACTCAGATTGATGATGTGTTGTAGAGGAGCTCCTAACTCAGAAGCACAAGACTTCAGCTGTCTTGTGCATACTCTGTCTGGTTCAGCTGCCTTTTTTGTGTTTAGCCTCTTCAGTTCACATCTAACCTGGACTGCAGTGATGGTATGAAGAGGGGGAGAATATGGAGGAAATTCTGTGGTGCTGCTGATTAGGTCAGATGAATTTACATATGAAGAGAGGGCATCAGAATCTTTGTATGTTGACCACCTCACCCTCCCTCCAATCCTTGATTTCCTGCCCCCCTCCTGTGACAGCCTAGCTCACACCTGCATCTCTATCACAAATCATCTCTACAGTGAGCCTCACTGCTGACCAGGTGAGAAGACAGCTGAAAAGACTCCACATAAACAAGGCTGCAGGTCCTGATCAGGTCCCTCCCAGGGAGCTTAAAATCCTTTGCCACCCAGCTTTGTGAAGTACTGCAACGCGTCTTCAACTTGAGCCTTTCAACATAAGTCTCAAGCGCATCCCTGTGTTGGGCAAGACGTCTTGCATTGTTCTTGTTCCGAAGACGCCGCGACCCAGTGACATCAAGAACTACAGACCAGTCAGACTGATGTCCCACATACAGCACGGTGTGTCAGACAGAGTGATGAGCAACACCAGGGCACCACAGGGGACTGTTCTCTCTCCCTTCCTCTTCACCCACTACACCACCTTCGGGCTTCAGCTATCTGTCTGAGACCTGTCACCTTTAGAAGTTTTCTGATGACTCAGCAATAGTTGGACGTATCAGCAAAGGTGATGAGGATGAGTACAGGGCTACGGTGAAGGACTTTGTCACATGGTGCAAGCTGAACCATCTGCTGCTTAACGTGGCAAAGACAAAGGAGATGGTGGTGGACCTGGAAAGGAAAAAGGCACTGATGACCCCTGTGTCCATTAATAGGGTCAATGTGAACAATGTAGAGGACTACAAATATCTGGGGGTGTACACTGACAATACAGTGAACTGGAATAAAAACACTGAAACACTAACAGTAAAGGTCATCTGTACATTTTGAGACGTCTGAGGTTCTTCAACATGTGCAGGACGATGCTCAGGATCTTTTACGAGTCTGTGGTGATGAGTGGTATCCTTTATGCTGTCGCATGCTGGGGCAGCAGGGGCGGAGGATCTGGACGAATCACCCATCCTTCCTGCTAGTTGTTTCATCAGTTCTGTTTCACTGGGAGTTTGACCATGAAATTATAAGAGCTTTGCAGGGGTTTCAGGTTCCTCTTCACTGTCCTCCAGGTCTTTTATTTGTTCCATTACCTTTCCACACTCATTTGGTCACTTGGTTTCACACTTTCCTATGTTCTGGACATCCCGGGGTTGACCATACCATACAGCTTCTTCGAAGCAAGTATGGAAACTTTGAATTCGGATGTGCAGTTCTCGTGCCATTTGTGCTACCTGCAAGATTCCGAAGACTTTACCTGTGGGGAAACTGATGCCACAACCAGTTCCTTTTTGCCCTTGGTCCCACGTGGCCATCGATTTTGTCACAGATCTTCCTGTTTCTCAAGGTTTCACTACGGTGGTTACTCTTATTGACCGGTTCTCTCGTGCAGTAAGATTTATTCCGTTGGCAGCTCTTCCCTCGGCTCCCCAGACTGCAGAGCTTCTCTTTGCCCACATTTTTCCAATTTTTGTTATTCAATGCATCTTGGGTTACAAGCCTCAATTTGCCCTTTGGGACCCTGAACCTTCCAATTCCCCTGTGGTGGATGAGTGGTTTCGGCAGAGTGAAAATATTTGGGGTCAGGTGCACTAACGTATTGAGAGAGTCTTGTGGTGCAACAAGTCTTTTGCGGATCGCCGTAGGAGTGATGCCCCTGTCTAAAGGGTGGGGGACCTGTTATGGCTTAACTCGCGGAATTTCTGTTGTCGTGCTGGCTCTCGCAAGCTTCTTCCTTAATTCCTAGGTCCTTTTAAGGTCTTACGGCAGATTAATGCTGTTTCTTGTCGTCTGGACCTTCCTGCTCAATACCGGGTTCATCCAGTTTTTCATTTGTCCCTTCTCAATCCTTTTGTTGCAGGACCTCTTGACTCCATTCAGCAGGACGGCAGGGTTACCCTCCTTTCTGGATGTGTATTCCGTGTCCTCCTTGTTAGATTCCCGTCGTAGGGGTTCTACCATCCAGTATCTGGTGAATTGGGAGGGATTGGGCCTGAGGAGCATAGCAGGGTTACGAGTTTGTATATTTTGGACCCACAATTGATTACTGATTTTCATAACCGCTTTCCTGAGAAGCCAGCGCTCCATGGCAGAGGTCGTCCCCGTCGTCAGGTAAGTTCTCTTCTTCCTCTCGCCTTCCTGGGAGAAAGGATAATGTCGCACCCGCCTCCTCAGTTGCTGTCTCACCCACACCTCCCTCTAACCTACCTGAGGATTTTCACTTCCACTCACCGTTCACCATCACCAGAATTCTGATCACCTGGTCTCTTGTCCTTTTCCGCCTTTTCTCCTATTTAAGTCCCTTCTCTGCTTCCACATGTTGGTTCATGGCGCTCACTGTTGGATATTGCTGGTTGTGTTTTCGCTGCTCCATTTCAGACTCCTGCTCTGCTGAGTTTCGGATTCCGTTTCTCTATGGACTGAGTGTATTTTTCCAAGACGACGTTAGCGATCATATTCATCGTGGGTTACACCGTCCGAGTGGATTTTTTTTTGGCTTACAACCTCCCTGTTTTGGTTTGTTGTATTTTACCTTCTGTATTTTTGTTGGAGGTTATTTTCCGTTAATAAACTGTAACTCTTTAATCACATGGTGTTGTGCTGTCCTTCCGTCTGGAAGTGTGTCAGACACAGGAGCACATTCAGTTTAAGATTCATTCCACACAAATGCAGCCAGAGCACCAGAGGAGGTCATTTTTACATGTGGCCATCAAACTATATAATCAGTCTGTTTAACTCCTCACTCAGTAAAGCAACTTTAACATTAATGTGCAATAACGTAATCAGTATAATTATTAAAATGTATGATATTATATTATTCTACCATCTGCCACACACTGCACTACAGTATATTTTTGATTATTTTTTTCAATTAACAAATATTACATACTATACACATGATACTTTACTTTCACTTACTTTTTCTATGCCACTTTTACTTTATTGCGTACTATTAGTCATTTTAGTTTAATTTTATTTTCCTTTTTGTATATATAAACACAACTAATGGCGCTTCTGTAAAAACTGCAATTTTCTCCAGGGATTAATAAAGTATTCTGATTCTAGATAAAAAAATAACTTGTTTTACAGACTCATGTTTTGAGAGACACTCATTCAAGAGTTAATATGGAGCAGGTACTGAGAGGTGCATGGCTGGGATAGACCTGAATAGTAAGCATCAGACTTACATTATTACTTATTTTGTTCTACATAAAATGGTTTAACATTTTTTTTATTGTGTTAATTTATTTGAACTCTATATATACATAATGTGAAATCTATTAAGTATTGAATTATTAAATTGTATCATGGGAAATCTTTTTGAAGATAGTAAAGTTGGGTAAGAGACAAAGACTTAGACGTGCAAAGGTTGGTATAGTAATCTGCAGAAATTTGGTTAATTAATTTGGTATCGAGTAACAATCACCCTAGGGAGGCTTAACTTTTGAAATTAATCGTATAAAAGTGACTTGGATTGTCTCAGTAGTTTTTTTCAAGCTTACAGTTGATCGGAAAATAATCGAAAAGATAATACTCTGAATGAAGTTGCAGTCGTCATTTATAATCTAAAGAAGTGGTGTTCACCGCATAGACGGTATCCATTTTATATATCCTTTGATATCCCAGATAATCTCAGTCTCTCAGTCTTTTTAGAGTGAGAGAACAATAAAATAAAAGCCTTTCTTTTTACAAGAGGGCACAAAAGGCAAAACAAATAAGTTTTAGTAATAATA
This sequence comes from Corydoras maculifer, assembly GCA_019802435.1. Classification (NCBI taxonomy): domain Eukaryota; kingdom Metazoa; phylum Chordata; class Actinopteri; order Siluriformes; family Callichthyidae; genus Corydoras; species Corydoras maculifer. The sequence continues at coordinate 72,249 of JAFMOD010001789.1, forward strand.
CTTATTTACTTAACTATTTATTTGCTCGAATCACTCGTGCGAACTATAGCTACGACAGACGCTTTTGGACATTAACGTTCACTGCACAAACATCGGATTTACGCATCAGTTTGAGTTCAACCAGCTTGCTCCAGAGTTGATCCGGACATCAGGACCAGTAAGTCTTTCTTGCCGACCGGAAGTGCCCGACGCCAGCGATGCAAGCGTAAACAAAGGCGGGGTAAACGCGGAGGTTTACGTGCTAAGCTAAGGCTAAACCCACACCAGCCGGCGTTACCCAGCGTTTTTCTCGCCAATGTTCACTCACTGCCGGGAAAGCTGGATGAATTAAAGATCTGGACCCTCACACAGAGATGGCTCAGGGACTGTAATTTAATGTTTTTCACGGAAATGTGGCTGAGGGACGATGTGGCGGACAGCGTGGTGGAACTGAAGGGATGAGCGCTGGTTAGAGCGGATCGGTCAGCTGCGACTTAAGGGAAAACCCGCAACGGAGGAAACTGTATCTACGTAAATAAAGCTTGGTACACGGACTACGTTGTAGTGGAAAGCCACTGCTCTGCGGACCTGGAGTCCCTGATCATTAAATGCAGACCCTCCTATCTGCCCCGTGAGTTTAGCAGTGTTGTTGCTGCTGTAGTCTATGTACCTTCGGATGCTAATGCTAACTAGGCTATGGAGGAACTCTGTGCTACTCTCAACAAACTGCAATCTACACACCCAGTTGGAGCCTTAACTGTAGCAGGGGACTTTAATCATACTGAGCTAAAATCTAGATTACCAAAATATTTTCAGAATGTCTCCTGCACCACAAGGGGACAAAAAACTTTAGATAAAGTTTACACAAACGTGGCTGATGCATACAAAGCCACACCCCTCCCCCACCTTGGACTCTTTGATCATCTTTCATTGTTTTTACTCCCCAAATACACTCCAGTCATCCGGATCAGGCCTACCACCAGAACTGTAAAGATCTGGATGGATGGGGCCAACTCCTTCCTTCAGCACCAGTTCCAGCACAACGACTGGAGTGAGTATGCTGCCTGGGCCACCACGGGCTCACACATCCACCTGGATACCAACACTAACTCTGTCCTGGAACACATCAACAGCTGTGTGGACAGAGCGACATCACAAAGGACAATAATAACATTCCCTAACCAGAAGTTCTGGATGAACAGAGGTGTTTGCTCTCTGATCAAAGCCAGAGATGCTGCCTTCAGGTCAGGAGACCGGGAGGCAAACAGCTCTGCCAGAGCCAACCTGAGGAGAGGAATAGCTACAGCCAAGCACTGCTACAAACAGCGGATTGAGGAGCACTTTATAACCTCTGACCCTTGACGTATGTGGCACAGCATATACACCCTCACTGACTTCAAGCCAGCCATCCACCAACAGTGCCTCACTCCCCGATGAGCTGGACCACTTCTACGCTCGCTTCAACCAGGGAAACAAGGCTACATTTCCAACCCACTTGTCCTTTCCACTTCAGATTTCAGGTGCACGCTGAGCAGGTTAAATGTGCGCAAAGCAGCTGGGCTCTATGGTGTACCCGGCCGGGTGCTAAGAGGTTGCGCTGAGGAACTCTCGGGTGTCTTCACACACATCTTTAATGTCTCGCTGGCCCAGGCAGCTGTCCCATCCATCTTCAAGTCTGCTACCATTGTGCCCGTGCCAAAGCACTCAACAGCTTCAGCCCTTAATGACTTCCGACCTGTTGCCCTCACACCAATCACCTCCAAGTGCTTTGAGAGACTAGTTCTCTCTCACTTGAAGTCTTGCCTGCCTGCTACACTGGACCCACACCAGTTGCGTACCGCAACAATAGATCCACAGAGGACGCTATTTGCACAGCGCCACACACTGCACTGACCCACCTGGACTGTCAAAACTCATACGTGAGAATGTTGTTCATTGATTTTAGTTCAGAATTCAACACAGTGATCCCATTCATGCTGATATCCAAGCTCAACCATCTGGGTGTCAGCACATTACTCTGCAATTGGATTTCAGATTTCCTGACTAACAGACCCCAGTCGGTTAAATTAGGCAACCTTATCTCATCAGTCATCACCCTGAACACCTGCGTTCCACAAGGCTGCGTTTTGAGCCCGATTTTATACTCCCTCTTCACCCACGACTGTGTGCCTGTTTATAGATCAAACACCATAGTCAAGTTTGCAGACGACACCACGCTGATAGGCCTGATCAGAGACAACGATGAGACGGCTTACAGGGACAAAGTACAACGTCTGTCCTCATGGTGCCACGAAAACAACCTGGCACTCAACACACACAAAACCAAGGAGATCATAATGGACTTCAGGAAGACCAGGAGCCAAGCTCACACCCCCATCTACATCAGTGGAGCTACAGTGGATCAGGTGTCCAGCTTCAAGTTCCTCGGTCTTCACATCTCTAATGATCTCACCTGGTCCTTGAACTCCTGTCCTCATCAAAAAGCAGCGCCTTTATTTTCTTCGGAGTCTCAAGAAAGCTCACCTGTCTCCCAGGTAAACTTTTAACGCTGTACCATTGAGAGCATACTTACCAACTGCATCTGGTATAGCAGTTGCTGTGCTGCAGACCGCAAAGCACTACAGCGGGTGGTAAAAACGGCACAGCGCATCATAGGCACCGAGTTACCCACCATCGAGGACATGCATCAAAAGCGCTGCCTGGGCAGGGCAAGGAATATCATAAAAGACACTACCCACCCAAATCATGGACTTTTCAGCCTCTTACCATCCGGTAGGCGTTACAGGAGCCTCCATTCCCACACCAGCAGACTTAGGAAAAGTTTTTTTCCTGAGGCATTTATCCTCCTGAACGCTGCACATACAATGTAATTGCTCTTTTGCACAACCACTTCTCTGCACCTTCTGTACCGTATGCACATTATATCCATATATCATGTTCATACTGTGTTTATATCATGTATATATTATATCATGCTCATATGTATATATCATGTATATATTATGCTCATATTATATCATGTTCATATTATGTATCTAAATTTAAATATTTCACTGTTCCATGCACCAGTCACTGTTACTACTGCATTTTATGTAAATAATGTATATATAGCACTTCTGGTTAGATGCTAACTACATTTCATTGGCCCTGTACTTGTACTCTGCACAATGACAATAAAGTTCTAATCTAATCTAATCTAATATAAAGTAAAGAGTAAAACACCAGTGGAGTTTGCCATTTATTGGGTAAATACAGACATAGCAGGGAAAAGGAACGGATTTTTTAAAAAGCCCAACGGGCTGCATCTGGCCTGCATTAGAGGTAGGCAGTGGCATATAAATTGGACAAATAAGACTCAACAACACACACCTGCTGGCATGACGATTTAAATGCATTATAGACTTGTTGTATAATACACTTTCATTACAGTTAAACAGTTTATCATGTCAGTCAGATTTGTGACCATATGTTTAACAATCACCCAGCTTTGCTTGCAGAGACTAAGAACTTCATTGATGTTCCTTTTATACTTAATCTTGATAAACTTTCCTGTTCCCAGTTAAAACGATTATTGCAGAACCTTTCAAAAGAGTGTTACTTTGGACCCTTATATTTATAAACTTACATTATGGTTCTTAATAAAAACATTAAAGACTTTTTTTTATATATTATATTTTTTATATCATTATATTTTTTGAACGAAAGTTATTTATACATTTTTATAATTAATACAAGGACATAATGAGGAAAGGCAAGAAATAATATTTCTTGCAATAATAAAGCCAGAGACACTACCTGGTAGAATAGTACAGACAGATTAAATGCGTGAAATTTAACATGTATAATTTAATTGCTTTTTTAGCATTTTAAAAGTGTTACAGCAAAAAAAAAAATATATATATATATATATATATATATATATATATATATATATATATATATTCACTCACCGGCCACTTTATTAGGTACACCTGTCCAACTGCTCGTTAACACTTAATTTCTAATCAGCCAATCACATGGCGGCAACTCAGTGCATTTAGGCATGTAGACATGGTCAAGACAATCTCCTGCAGTTCAAACCGAGCATCAGTATGGGGAAGAAAGGTGATTTGAGTGCCTTTGAACGTGGCATGGTTGTTGGTGCCAGAAGGGCTGGTCTGAGTATTTCAGAAACTGCTGATCNTGGCTACTTTCAGCAGGATAATGCGCCATGTCATAAAGCTGGAATCATCTCAGACTGGTTTCTTGAACATGACAATGAGTTCACTGTACTCAAATGGCCTCCACAGTCACCAGATCTCAATCCAATAGAGCATCTTTGGGATGTGATGGAACGGGGGATTCGCATCATGGATGTGCAGCCGACAAATCTGCGGCAACTGTGTGATGCCATCATGTCAATACGGACCAAACTCTCTGAGGAATGCTTCCAGCACCTTGTTGAATCTATGCCACGAAGAATTGAGGCAGTTCGGAAGGCAAAAGGGGTTCCAACCCGTTACTAGAATGGTGTACCTAATAAAGTGGCCAGTGAGTGTGTATATATATATATATATATATATATATATATATATATATATATATATATATACACACTGTAGACAGTCTAAAAACGCTTAACGTGGCTTAATGTATAAAACAGTAATTATTATAATTTATATATAATTTATTACTATTCATTAGTACTTTCTACTACTGTAACTATAAATCTTTACTCCAAAAGGAAAGTTATAATCCTTACATTACATTTAGTCATTGCGACTTACAAAGGAGAACATTACAAGTCAGAAGTTACATTAAAATACAATACAAAACTGTGTTTTCTGAATCTGTAGTGCTCAACTAAGTAGTCATCTGTAAAGCCTACAGGATCTGTCCTGTAGTACAAGTTAAGTACAGCTCATTGAAGCATCACTTACAGTTCTCTAAACTGTTGTCAGTCTCATCACAGATGAGGATGACCGAGAATAAAGACAGGAGATTCAGTACTGGTGCCCATGTAACTGCCTCCAGATCAACACAAAGGAAAACTAAGAAGCTGGTGGTGGATTTCCATAGGCACAGTTGCCCTCTTTCAACACCGGTAAACATCAACAGGGAATGGACATCAACAGGGTGGACACTTAACTACCTGGATGTTCATCGCAATACAAAACTGGACTGGTCGGACAATACTACTGCACTTTTTAAAAAGGACAGAACAGACTCTATTGCCTGAGGAGATTTGCATCAGCCATATTTTATGGAGTAGATGCTAGGGCAGCAGAGGCAGCAGCATTACAAATGCAGACAAAAAAACTTTCAGTAGGAAAAAAATAAATATGTAAATAAATAAATTAACCTCGTAAACCATTGTATGTCAAAAAGAATTAAGCTTTCCCACATATGTCCATCCATCATCTTCTGCTTTATCCTATATTAGGGTCGCGGGGGGGGGGGGGTGCCCATTCAGGGGAGAACGTTTCGGGTGCTGGGCAGATACAGCCAATACAGGGAGCCAATCTATCGCTGGGATTGGGATTCGAACCGGGAATCCTTAGTGCTGAGAGGCGAACATGCTAACCACTATGCCACCGTGCTGCCCTCCCACATGTCAGAACTGGTCAGCTCCTTCCAGCAAAGGAGCCCCAAACAAAAGGAGTCGCCCTGAAGATTCTCCAGAGGCGTCTTCTCACTCCAGCGACATGATGGATGTATTGGAATCCATTGATAAGAAGTTGTCCGGTTTTGACCCTCGCCTCTCCATTTTGGAAGGAGTTCCAGGATCTCCGGGAGTCTGTAGAATTTAGCCATCTACAGGTTGAAACTCACTGCAGAGAATAATATTCTTAGCGAATCAGTGGATTCCCTTACCAAGGACATGACCTGGCTCTCAGAAGAAAACAAAAAAATAAGAGAAACCGTCATCTAGCTCCAAGCACGAAGCATGAGGGACAACCTCGTATTTTCTGGGCTACTGCAGAAAACTGAGGAAAACCCTGAGACAACGATAAAGGAGTTCATGCAAACATACCTGAAGCTCCCAGAAGACACTGTTTATTCCAGCTTCGATCGTGTTCACCGTATAGGAGCTAAGAGACATGGTGGACACAGGCCCAGACCTATCGTGGCTAAATTTGAACGCTATAAACAAAAAGAGCTAGTAAAGAGCCGCTGACGAGAGTTGAGAGGAACGGACTTCAGCGTAAACGATCAGTTCCCCAAAGAGATCTTGGAGCTACGCAGGATCTTGTTCCCTCTCCGGAAAAAATTAATCCAAGAAGGTGCACGAGCAGTCATCGCAGTGGATAAACTTTATGTAAATGGACAACTCCACCGGGACCAGGAAACCACCCCGTGGCTGTACTGATCAAGTGAACGGTGTCCATAAACACGCCTTCTTATCTAAAGGCTTTTTACCTATGTCTATTTAAATCAATTAATGCCAGTTCAGTTGACAGGACATTGTCTGGTTTAAAAGTATGTATGTATATATGAATGTTTGGATGTATGCATGTTTGGATGTAGGTATGTTTGATGGATGGATGGATGTATATATGTTTGTCTGGATGTATGGAGGGAAGGATGGTTGGATGTATGTACGTTTGGATATATGCATGTTCAGATGTATGGATGGATGTTTTATAGTCATTATTATTTTCCTCTTTTCCTTTCTTTCTTTCTCCCTTATACACATCCTTCTCTTTTTGCACCCATCATATCTATCACACAGCACACATGTTGCACAGTGCACACAACATACAGATTCCACACAACAGTGCACGCACACACACATCTTTGGTGAGCACATAACTCACTCTCAGTTTAGTTTAATACTAGGTTTGTCTCATGGAATGTACGTGGAGTTGGCTTGAGGGACAAGAGGATGAAAATTGATAATCGGTTAAATGATTTGAAGGCCGACATTGTATTCCTACAAGATACACATAGGTCCAGAACATCTGCACACACACTCTCCCTCTCCACAGTTTTCTCACGCTTACTCAGCCTGTTACAACACTAAGCAAAGGGGTGTAGCCATACTAATTAACAAAAGGATAAACTTCTTTATTAGAAACACAATATCAGATCCTGAAGGCAGATTTATAATACTTGTCTATTTAAAATATAGTTATGTACTGCTAGTATATATGGACCAAATGTTGATGACCCCTCCTTCTCCATAACTTCACTTCACTTACTGATCACTAACACCACGTTTGTAATAGGAGACCTCAACTTGGTACTTAATGCCGATTTTGACAGGCTCAATACAGCAGTGAATCAAAGAAACCCCACTCTTAGTGATGTACTTGAGAGAAAAAACTATATTCTCTCTCATTCCCGCTTAGACTACTTTCTAGTCAGCAAAACCATAAAGGAAATCACAGATACTCAGATACATAATATTTCTATCAGTGATCACGCACCTGCAACTATGTCTCTGACACAGAAAAAAAGCTACACAACCAACTAGGACCTGGAGATTTAATACATCATTACTTAAAGAACCAGATTTTATTGAGTATTTTAAAGGAGAATGGGCTTTATACCTAGAATACAATGATCTGCCTGGAATATCCCCATGTGGAAGCAGGAAAAGCAGTAATGAGAGGTAAAATAATACCTTACTGTGTACACAAGAAAAATAAAGAAAAAACACTTGTACTAGACTTAGAATAGAAAATTAAATCTTTAGAAACTGCATACGCTACCTCACCACAAGAACATATGATTAATACCCTGAGGAAACCTAAATTGGAACTAAATAAAATAATTGATAAACACGCCGCAGAGGTTGCGTTTGCAAAATTTTGAACATGGAAATAAATCTGGTAAGTTTCTGGCCAATCAGCTAAATAAAAAAAAAAAGACGACAATTCACTCTATTAAAGACTCGGTTGGCAACATTACTCATGACCCACAACAAATAAATAACTCCTTTAAAGATTTCTATGAAGCCCTGTATTCATCACAGATCAACCCATCTGATGCTGAAATCAATGAATTTCTTAATAATATAAACCTACCTAAATTAAATGAGGATCAGGTTAAGACTCTTGATTCCCCTTTCACCACCTGAATTTTATAATGCAATACAACATTTTCCAAATAATAAAGCCCCAGGACCAGATGGTTTTCCAGCAGAGTTCTATAAAGAATTTTGGTCTGTGTTAGAACCTACCTTTTTAAAGATGGTGGTTCAAACCAAGAATAACCACACAATCTCTCCAAGCATGAACTGTGCCAACATTAGCCTGCTCCTTAAACCGGGCAAAGATCCAACACTCCCATCTAGCAATCGCCCAATTTCTCTTATCAATGTAGACCTTAAAATTCTTTGCAAAGTTCTTAGAAAAACACATTCGGTCCAAATGGGTTTTATGAAGGGCCGACACTCAGCGGACAACACGCGTCGACTAAAAAATATAATAAATATAATCAGGCAATATCAGATATTTGGGTATAAATCTTTCCCCTTGATTATCAGACCTGACAAGATTAAATCATATCCCTGTTCTAAAAAGAATTGAGGACGACCTCACACATTGGAATTCTTTACCTATATCTCTCATGGGAAGAGTTGCCACAATTAAAATGATTATTTTGCCAAAAATCTGTTTTCACTGATCCCTAATAAACCCTTTGCTGCATGGTTGTTACAAATAGGACTGGAACGCAAAATTCTTTCTGAATTGATACCATATTTTAAGGGTATTACTAACAATTGGGTTATCTGTAAAATCCTGTATGATAACTGGAAGACTAGATGTGACTAAAGGGATATAAGAGGTCGAGATGAAAGATTCCACCTCAAAACAGCACCAATCCACATCTGTGGTGTGAAGCCAATTAATAATCTTTTGAATATTAGCAGCTCAATAGTAATAGCAAAGATTCGGGAGAGCAAGACCACCATGAGATTTAGGCCTCTGCATTAGCTCCAGACGTACTCTGGGATTTTTGCAATTCCACGAAAATTAGGTCAGTGCCTGATCAATAGATTTGAAAAAGGATTTGGGTAAATAAAGTGGTATACACTGAAAAAGATAGAGAAATTTAGGAAGAATGTTCATTTTTATACAGTTAACCATTCACTTTCTCAAACAAAGGCAGAAAGTTTTCCTGAAAAGGAAAATTACCATTTAGAATAGTAAGGTCATATATTTGAAGAGCTAATGAGTTAACCTTTCACAATTGGGGGGGCCCAGTCCATCCAAAGGTGGCACTGCACGGTGCGATGTCGTGGAAGAAGCGAGCCAGGCGACCAGGTAAGTAGTAGAAAAGATATTTAATAAATGAAAAAAATCATCCGAACCAAGACGAAGGCGACGCAAACAAAGCACACTACCCCAACATAACGTGAGCATATGCAATTATATACACCGATACAACAATGCTGGCCATTAGTCAGCAGGCCACATGTGATTAGGTAGGACCCAATCCCAGCTCTAGGGGATGGGCCCTACCTACGGGAACCCGGAACGGCCAAAAGCCGAAATGAAAACAGGGGAAGTGGCCTAACACTCCCAACCCTGACATATCGCCCCCCCAAAACAACCGGGGGGCAAAGCCAACGGGGGAAAAAAAAACAAAACAAAGGGGGACCTGGTGAGGACGCGACAGCGGCGAGACCTGTTGAGGATGCGAAGTCGGTGAGACCACTTTGAGGGCACGAGGGAGACATGGCCTTCTGAGGGCGGCGAACCGGCGAGGCTTATCCAACTTGCGGAGGCGATACAATCCCTTGGGTGCGCGAGGGCAACGTGACCCTTTGAGGGCGCGAGGGCAACGTGACCCTTTGAGGGCGCGGGGACGCCGGTGACCCTTTGAGGGCGCGGGGACGCCGGTGACCCTTTGAGGGCGCGGGGACGCCGGTGACCCTTTGAGGGCGCGGGGACGCCGTGACCCTTTGAGGGCGCGGGGACGCCGTGACCCTTTGAGGGCGCACTTTGTGGGAGAGGCTCACGCCGACTCGGGTGCCGGAGAGGCTCACGCCGACTCGGGTGCCGGAGAGGCTCACGC
>JAFMOD010000179.1:2640-91066 GCA_019802435.1 Corydoras maculifer
CTCGAGGTGATGGGGTCACAGCAGTAACCTTTTAACTGTACACCTCCCTCAGGGTGGTCTCTCTCTCTGTCTCTCTGTCTCTCTCTCTGTCTCTGTCTCTCTCTCTCTCTCTCTCTCTCTCTCTGTCTCTCTCTCTCTCTCTCTCTCTCTCTCTCTCTCTCTCTCTCTCTCTCTCTCTCTCTCTCTCTCTCTCTCTCTCTCTCTCTCTCTCCCTCTCTCTGTCTCTCTCTCTCTCTCTGTCTCCCTCTCTCTGTCTCTCTCTCTCTCTCTCTCTCTCTCTCCTGTCTGCAACATCATTCAAACAAATCTCTAATAAAACCACATAATAAAATCCTTAATTAATAACATTATAATACCTCAAAACATGAGGAAATGTCTTTACACAAATTCTGAATGAGGCACCATGGTTCTGGTGTGTGTGTGTGTGTGTGTGAGAGAGAGAGAGAGAGAGAGAGAGAGAGAGAGAGAGAGAGAGAGAGAGAGAGAGAGAGAGAGAGAGAGAGAGAGAGAGAGAGAGAGAGAGAGAGAGAGAGAGAGAGAGAGAGAGAGAGAGAGAGAGAGAGATCCGGTGGGAGGTAGTAAAACACAACCTGGTCTGCCCAAAGAAGATCTGAGTTTAGACCGAGTCTAATCCAAATAAACCTCAGATGTTTAAAACTTACAGAACTGAAATGTGAGCAGCAAGACTAAACACACATACACACATGTGCACACACACACACACACACACACACACACACACAGTGTTCTGTAATCTGATCCGGTGGCAGATCTAATCTGTAACTTTCAGCTCAGCAGGTTTTTCTGATCTCATTGTTTGAAGTAAATTGTGAGGGGTTTTTGTTAAAAACACTGGAGCTTCTCTTCACACAAGGTTGAGATGTTCTTTGGAAAGTCGAGTTTAAAGTGAAAACGACGTGTGTGTGTGGAATGTTCTACTCCAGAACCCCGTCCCACAGAACACTGTCCTTTAGTTGTGTTCTGTTGCTGTTGGAGCTGATGTGGTCCTCCTCTCAGTGATCCTCCACCTCAGTGACCTCTCAGGGCTTCTTCCTTCTTTCTGTGTTGGATTATCGAGACGACGTGTGAGATTAAAGGTGATTCAGATTGAATTACAGATCAAACAGATGAATAAAGTGTAAAACGACCAAATAGTCATTTTCTGGAGGAGAAGGTGCTTCATCTAAATCATCAGAACAGAGAAGCTTCAGGTGGTCGCACTGCTGCTGAATCAGATCAGTCGCTCACCGCTGACCGTGGAACAATATTTAACCCGGATTCTGTCAGAAAGCATAACTCGGGGGAATGTCTCTGATTGGTTACTGATCAGCTGGTGTGGTGTGCTGATTTACAGAGTTTGATTAGCTCAGTGTTTACACAGCGGGGGATCAGGGATCGGGGATCAGGCCGTGATGTAATGCTTTATTGGCGTTTAAAGCCTTCACTCTGCAGCGTCGGCTTCCCAACATTACATTTGCTTAAGTACGCTGCAACACATCGATCTCTCAGATCTTTACTGCTGAGTCTGCGCTTCAGGAACTCGCGCCATTCGCCTCAACCATCTCAGACGGTGGACTTCAGTTTAAAACCTCCAGAACATCTAACACAGGAGAACATACCCCGTATGTGTTCCGTTGGTGTGTCCCGTGCAGAGACGCTGGTGTTCCATGGCGAGGTTTTGTCTCTGAACGTTGGCTTTGTGTCTTTGAGAGGATGTTTTTATATCTCGGATGATGACGCCGTGTTCATTTAGGAACTCTTTTATTAGAGGTTCCTGATTCGTGGGCCGTTCCCCTTTTTATTCTGATTGTTCTACAGGAACTCTATAGCAGCAGCACGGGGACAGGAAACAGCAGTCTTTGTGTGAGAGTGTAGTCATCAGCACAGAGGAGTCAGGTGGTCGACATGTCCAAACTTGTTGCACAGAAAGCATCATTGGAATTTCATTTGCTCTCAGAGCTCTGAGCTGCACTTCTGTTAGAGGTTCAGAGGACGGTTCCATCATTCTGAAGGTTTCAACCTCAGCAGTATCGTAACCGCTGTACGTGTGATGACGTCTTATCTAAACCGCTGTACTGTAAGATCCGGACTGCTCACTCTGATGTAATCAGTTGTTCTAACTCTCAGTTTAATCCTGCTGCAGGGGCAGGGATTTGATCTGATGTACAGTGGAACTCAGGACGCGACTCCTGCTCTTCTGATGGTCATGAATAAAACATCAGGTATCTTTTGGTATGTAGCTTCCCGCTCCAGCTCTCAACCGAGTTGAAGAACCGTTTAAATGATCAGGTTGTTCATAAGTGCAGAAGGTTCAGAAGCTCCTTCAGCACTGTGTGGTCTGATGGTCCTACAGGACGCCGTCAGGACCGGCTGTGAGGGTCAACCAACCTGCAGCCTGTGAGCACAGGGTTAACCACAACATCCCTGGAGCAATGAGAGTTAAGGGTCTTGCTCAAGGACCCACACTGGTAAATTCAGTGGAGCTGGGATTTGAACCCCCAACCTTCAGATTGATACCCAACACCCTGACCACTGAGCTACCGCGCCTTCTGGATCAACAGATGAACAAGATGATTTTTAGGATTCCACTCTTTTCCCATGAGCCACTGTGGTGGTGATGTGTAGGTGCCGCTGGTGGACTGTGGGTAGCTGACCTGTGTTGATAGATTTTGAGGTTGATGAGGTAATGGAGGGAGCTGATGCAGAGTGGGTGGGCGAGGCTGATCAGTGATGCAGATCAGTCAGGTTGTGCAGGATGAGAGCGCGGCACCACGGCGTTGAGCGAGAGCGGGCTGCTCGACGGGTTCACCTCTGAATCAGAACCTTGTGAGGCTCTCAGGGTTCCGTTCTCCATCGCCGCCGCGGTGTGGGAGTGTAACTTCTGATTACATAACAGACTCCAGAGGTGAAGCATGTGGACAGGTTTTTGCGCTGAGGGAACTCTGACATGGAAACAGATCAACTGTGACGTCATTAAACTCAACACTCAGCTCAGAACGCTTCATTCCACTGGAGTTCATCAGGAACCCGTTCACACTAATATAATTCTGCACCCTGAGTGTTGATGGTGTTTGTGCGGTGTGATCACCTGACGTTCTGCTGCCTTCTGACGGATCCATTCAGTCTGCTTATGGTCCCTTTAACAAGATGTCTCCTCTGCAGACCTCCTGCTCACAGGGTTGTAGTTTTACTGCATCATCATTCTCATCACAGCCGCACACCTGGTACCAACAAACATGACACAGTCAGAATCACGGGGGGCAGAATTCCATTCTGTGTGTGATTCTGCTGATTCATGGTTGGCTGACAGATTAATGATCATATGCACAACAACACTTTGTGGATCATTAAACCTATAGTAAAGAAAATTATTATTTGTTTAGGTAATATATATTTAGATTGAATTTTTACTGCCCCCTGGTGGCTAATATCACACACTTGATAAGAAAAGATACATTAAATGAAAATACAGATGTGAATTTTATAGTTATAATATTAAAATAGAGTTACAGTGTGAACTGCAGACCTACCAACAGAACAAATCAAATCAATCAACCCAGCAACGCAGGGGCATTAAGGGTGGAGGTGATGGAACAATTAAAACTGGAGCATCAGGTCCCTGCGCTCGGCTGAGGGGACGACGGGGCTCATAGAGACCGGACGGTCGAAGAGCACTGCAGTGAGGAAGACGGTGGGTGGGCTCAGCTGGCTCTCAGCCATAAACCCTGTCCATCTGTCACGGCTGGACGTGTGGGAGCAGCCTGCTCTGGAGTTCAAACATTTAACCCGCGAGCTCCGGGTGCGAGCTCCGGGTGCGAGCTCCGGGTGCGAGCTCCGGGCGCGAGCTCCGGGCGCGAGCTCCGGTCTGTGACCGCTCTGTAGGGTGTGATGTATCTTCATGTGATCTGAGCATCCGGAACGCGTGACGCAGCGTGTGTACGTGCTCTCCGGGTTTGGCTTTGTTAGCGACGGGGGCCGCCGCTGCATAACAGCCTCTCACCGCTTACATAAGTGTGGCATCAGGCCAGGTATAGATCCAATCCACCCACAGACTGCGAGAGCTGCTCCACCACAAACCATCAGAGTGATCATCAGAGGAGCAGAGTTAGGGCTGCACGATATATCGTTTCAGAATCGTTTCATTACGATGTGTGGGTGTGTGGAGGTCACAGTGCAGGGATAGAACCTCCTGATGATAATGTAAGGGACACGCCACACTCTCAGTAACATGAACGTTTACATCACTGTTTGCAGACAAGGAAGGACATCTTCTCCTCTTTTCTGCACAGGTTTCCTTTCCTATATGTCTGTCTGTGTGTCTGTCTTGTGATAGACTGGGGGCCTGTCATTCTTTCCTTTCAAGTTACGTTAAGTTTTAGCACATTTAAGGCTGGGATAGGCTACAGCAATGATCCATAAATGATCCATCGTTTATAACAGCATCATGTGGCAGGATTTTATGATGATGATGATTAGGATCAGCTTCTCGTATCCCGCTTTTTTCATTTCAGACCTCATCGTGGAACCGAACCCTTCTGTAACCAATGGCAACGGTCCAGACCTTGCCCTTCAGCCAGGACCCCAGCAAGAGCATCAGCATTCATTACCCAGCATCCTCTCTAACGTCAGCTGAATGCATCATGGGCAGCGTTGGCAGCCTGATTGAGAAGCAGGACTGCGTTTCAGCAGCCAAAGTGAACCGAGCCGTCCCGCAGGTCCCGCACCGGCAGAGCAACGGCCTCCTGAGGAAAGGCTTCACCCAGAGAGAGCTGCTCAACTACCTGAACATCACCAGAAAAGAACCGAGAGCCGGAAAAGCCACGCTCTGCGGAACCTCCTCAATCAAGAGAGAGCGCTGCAGAGAGGACGAGAACATCTACACAAAGATCTACCACAAAGACGGAAAAGAGGTGGATCTCGGGAAGAACTCGCTCCCAATCGGTGGCAAGTTTGATAAGGTATCAAATACTCATTCTGTTCCCAACACTGCCGCCAGCAGGTCTGGTTCTCAAATCTAACAATGATGCAGATGAATAAATAAATCAGGAACATCTTCCACTTCCACGGGTTCTGAAAGCAGAACCTTCATCCAGTAGCATGTTTTAATCCGGGTTTATTTAACCCTGAATAATTTAGGACCTTCAGGACGTTCTGGTTTATGGTAAGTTCTCCTGACGGTGTTCAGAGTTCTCCTAGTCATTTGGGAACGTCATCCAGTTCGAACCTCATCTCCTGACCTGATGCTTTGTTCCTCCGCAGCCTCGACTCAGACCGTCGGCCTTCAAACCCGTCACGCCGAAAAGCTTCCGGTCTGTGCAGAACCTTTATCCGTCCAAATCAGACGAGCTCTCCAACGGCACGCGGACCTTCTACTCCAAGATAAGCTCCAAATCTCTGTCCACCTCATCGTCTTCCTCGTCTCCCTCCCGAGCCGGTACTGCTGCCTGTAAGGGCGTTCTGGTCGTCCCCAACGAGGAGGAGACCGCCTCCGACTCCGGACACAACTCCTTGAGCAGTCTGCCCCCGTACCGCCCGCCTTTTCGGCCCCATCTGAACCAGATCAGTGCCTCCATGGGCCACATCGAACACATCGGCTCGCTCGACCGCCCAGCCGACGGTTCCGGAGGGGTCGGTGCTCTGGGTATGGTCCCCAAATCGTACGGACTGTCCCACTCTCTGGAGGACGTGGTGAAGGAGCTGGAGGATCGACTCCACGAGAAGGACCACGAGCTCTGGCAGATGAGGAGGAACCTGGATGAGAGTGAAGATGCCATCGCACAGGTCAGAACATCAGATTCCAGGCCTCCAGAGCTTTAACAAGTGTGTGGGGAAAATGTGCCGGGATAGGCTCCAGCGCTCTTGTCATTCATGACACTTGAGATAAAGGAGTCAGTCAGCATTTGACTCGTGAGTCGTGTCTGTTCGCAGGTGTTCGAGGGGAAGCAGCGTTTGTGGGAGAAGGAAGTCTCGGAGCTGAAGCAGCTGTACGCCGCCAAGCTGAAGCAAGTTACCCAGCATGCTCAGCACTCGCAGCGTGCCCTGCAGCTGCAGGTGTACAAGAGCCAGCAGGAGCTGAAGGCACTGCAGCAGGAACATCAGAACCTGCAGAACCGCAACAGCAGCCAGAAAAACCTCCATCTTCAACCACAGCTGGAGGAGACACAGTGGGAGGTATGAACTCAGACACCCACCAGGGTTCTCCTGCGTTCTCTGAGAACTCCAGAGGAACGTGGACATCAGACGTAAACACAAGGTTGATGTTGGTTCATTCCTCTGTGTGTGTGTGTGTGTGTGTGTGTGTAGGTGTGTCAGAAGGCAGGGGAGATCTCTCTGCTGAAGCAGCAGCTCAGAGAATCTCAGGCAGAAGTGACTCAGAAACTGAGTGAGATCTTCCTGCTGAAGACGCAGCTGCGCGAGACGCACCACGAGCTGCGCACCAAGGACGGACAGCTGGACATGCTGCAGACGGCCCTGCAGGCGGCGCGGCGCAAGTCTGCTCTGGTAAGGTCTGCAGCTCTCTGATAACGTTCAAGTCGCCGTCTGATCTACAGCCTATCCCAGCCCTTATAAGACAGGCGGAGAAGCCCCTGGACAGAACACCAGCCCATCGCAGGACAGACACTCAAACACAGTCACACAGCTGGGGCAATTTTGTATGACTTACTAAAATCTGTGAGAGAAAACCTAGGGAGAACATGCAAACTCCCAGAGTAAAGATCTATTTTATCCGACTCTCGTTGTTCTCCTGGTTGAGATGCAGGTGTTATATCAGGTTTTGTTAGAAACCTAAAGTTTAAAAGCTGTGAGTCCGTCACTCAAACACGGCCTGTCCTGTTCGCAGGGAAGGTCGGTACAGAATTTGTCCCTCCCAAATCCGGGCGAGGAGGGCGGGGCGAGCAGCGTGACGGAGGAGCGTCTCCGGGCGGAGCTGCTGCTGGAGCGGCGGCAGAGCGAAGCCCAGGCCTCGGCCTTCGACGCAGAGCGCAGCACGTGGCAGCTGGAGAAAGAGAAGGTTCTGCGCTATCAGAGAGAGCTGCAGGCCAGCTACCTCCAGATGTTCCACAAGAACGAGAGCCTGGAGAGAGAACTGCTGCTGCTCCGCGGGGGCGGGGCCCGGGGGGGCGGGGCCAGCGATGCAGGCAGAGCGGCACACGAGGACCGGCTGCACTCCGGTCTCCCCTGGATCGAAAGGATCGAGTCGTCTGAAATCTGAAGACATGTTTATCATCAGAATCACAGAGCGAATAAAACTGAGCAGAGAAATGAGAATATTCAAACCAAATGTTTCTTCTTCAGCCGAATCACAGATCCTTTGAAATGTTCTCTTTGTGTCTCTGTGTCTGTTTTCTCCTGATCTTTGTATTTTTATATTTTCGCCTGGAATATGTGAGAACATGCAAACTCCACACAAAAAGACACAACCCGTCACCCTGCAGCTCCCTGTGGAAAGGAATAATACATTTAAACTGCAATCTTACGTTTCCTTCATTAACAGACGATCTCTTTTGAAAACACAAATTAAAATGTGTTCAAACTTTAAGGAATGATAAACACACCGCCGCTGACGGTACAACTGCGCCATCTACTGTTCACAAAGTGGAATGAACAGAAAGGAAATCAAAGCTGCCCATCACTGACCTCTAGTGGCGAATAGTGCACTCTGCAGGGAGTTAAGAGAACTAAAGAGATTCAGTGATTCAGACTGTACAGAATTCTGGACGAGATTTCTAAAGAAATTGCAAAATACTGAAATAAATGATAAGCAACATTAAAAATATCTATAAATTAAATTCTGTTGAAGGTTTTCAAATACAGATGAAATAAATGCATCGATAAATCCTCTTATTAGCAGAAGAGCTGATTGTTAAGCTTTATTTTCTGTTTCAGACCTTCTCCGGGGTCAGTCTCAGGGTCAGGGTGGAATGTGATGTAAAACTGACCTGCAATGCTGAAGCCTTCAGGAACTATAAAAATAATTTTTGTTCGAATGAAACGACCGAAAGCCCTGCAGTTAAAAACATCTTTATTTTACAGATAACGTTAATAAACACTGTAACGCTGAAAGATAAAGTATTTACAACAGACTAATTAAATTAGCAGACATGAGGATCAGTTCTAAAGCAGCTGGTGTTTTATGGAGAACCTTTTAAAGACCCTGGGTTTAATCTGCTGCTGAGCAATGTGGTTCTTGTTAAGGTTGCTGTGGATTTTAAACACTCTTGCTTTTGAGTGTTTGAACAGTGTTTCCTCATCATTACTCAGCCCTGATCTCAGATCACCTGATCAGTGCAGTTCCCCCTCTGGTTCAGGTTTCTTACGTCTGAGGAGAAACCACTTTTTCAGCTCAGAACAGTTTCAGGATTTGGATTTTTTGAACATCAGGTCTGTGCATCAGTGGACAGAGGTAATATTTATTATTTTGGAGATTATCACCTTTTAAACTAGAACACGGTCTGATCAAAGCTTCCATTGGGAACGATGGTGACATCTGTGAAAAATCAGGATTTAATGCTTTAATTTAATTTAATTTAATTTAATTTAATTTAAACTTTTACATCAAGTATTTTAAAGTTATAATTTAATTTACATTCGAATTTCAGAGGCATGTTGGATCTGCAGGCTTTCTCTTTAAATAAACATTTGAATAAATGAACTGCAAAAATGACTGGAGCTTTCTAATAGAGAGCACACTAATGAACTCAGACATGCAGTTTGCTGGATGAGACAGCATGGTGACTCTGCAGGAGGTTGGTGCTTCAATAAATTCCCATTTCAACTAAATAGAGGTTTTAATATTAAAATACAACAAAGTCGTTATGAGAATAAGAGGTGCATTTCTTTTGTTCTGTATTTGCACTTCATTCTATACTTCCCCCTACTGTTCATGTGCAGTATTGCATCCATAATGCATCCATCCAAACAAACGTTGGCATCCAAAATATTGATATCGAATGATTGTTTTACAAGCAGGATAGAAAGAAGGAGTTTGGCACGTTCTCTTTCCTACTACCAGCAGGAAAAAGAATCAGATCACTCCAATACACCAATATCTGAATTTTAAAGGAGCGCAGATAAGATATTTGTCCACGATCAGCAGATCAAGAGCAACACTGACCCTCAGACTGAGAGCAGGTTCGATCAGGTCAACCATCCAATCAGCTCCATTCCAACAGAACCACTGAACTCAGATCAGTTTCATATTCTAATAAATGTAGAGTCATTAAATATATTACATTTCATTCAAATAAATGTAAAACTAAAGAAATGGTCTGCGGGCTGCAGCCTGGATTACAGGTTTATATACATTCAGTTAGATGTTTAAACTGATGAGAAAGATTTCAAATTCGTATTTCACCAACAAGAAGTTATTTTTTTACACTGAAGCTGATAACGTAAGTCTGCAACATTCATCTAAAAAAGGACACTTGAAAGTTAGGGAAGGCAAAACGCTTCCATCTGCCCCAAGTAGTGTACATACAGTAGGAAGGGGCCTTCGTAAGGGATTATGCACAGACCTGGATTTGGTGATTAATTTGAATAAAACTATGAAAAAAAAGCCAATGTGTATGTCAGAGACCCTGAGTGATGAATTCTATAGAGTAAGTTTATGATTCACAGACGGAGCAGGACTTCAGTTAACGGCTGAAAAAAGAAAATCAACAGAAGGAGAAAAGCAGAACACCATATGAAATCTGCAACAGACATCCAGAGAGGTCAGTTCACATTAGCTTCTTTTCATTTTAAATATTTCTTAAATATATACACAATACAGATAACCAGCACTCTGCAAAACCTCGAGACCCGATCAAACGATGGCGATAATCTGATTCGGTCAAACGCTCGTACTCATACATCAGAGCTCTGTCTGTCCAATCAGGGCTTTATTATCATTACACCATCGTGAAGAGCATCGCTGTTACAGTCGCTGCGACGGGCGGCCTGGTTTACCGTGAAGCCCTCCACCGTGTGACCTATTCAATACGTCTGTGTGAATATACTGACGACCCTGTCATCTACAGGAGCACAGCCTCTCTCTCTCTCTCTCTTTATATATATAGTTGTTTAAATATCTTGCAATACGTGAGCGTGAAATCCTACAATGCTGGAGATCACGGCTGACCGCGAGCATACAGCCCACACTCCTAATCTGAACGGAGAGCGAAGAAAACAAAGAGGAAAAAACCCTCAGGACTCTGAGATCGTTAAACAATAAAGAAAGATGAACACAGTTTGAAAAGCGTGTGAGTCACAGATCAGTGTGTGTGTGTGTGTGTGTGTGTGTGTGTGAGAATGATCCATGGAGGTCTGCCCTGGTGATATAAGGAACTGACTACAGGGGTGCTTTGCCATAACCACCAGCTTGTGCCAACTAGAAGCTCAGGAGGGGGTTTGGCGGTGCCAGCGTTCGGGCCGCCGCAGAAGGCCGTGGATCATTCCGACACAGTCAGCGTGAGGAGTCCCCGCCGCACTCGTCCTCCGAATTCTGTGACATCAGAAGTAAATCTGCTTGGCGTCAGAGGGGTTCTGCTCCATCGGGCAGTACGGGCACTTCAGCCTGAAGAACATCAGAGATCAGTGATGATGCAAAGCAAATCAATTAAATGAAATGACTTAAAGACAATGTAAAAGCCGTACTTTCCAGCGTTGGTGAGCTTATTGAGGGCATCTCTGGATATAACGTGGCCACAGATGAGCTTCATGGGGGGGTTACTCTCTGATGTCTGCTGTCTGAGGATGGGACAGGCGAACACCGAGTGGTACCAGCATTTCTTCCCAAGATCGATCTCAATCTGTAACATCCACACACACCAGAAATTACTCCTCCACCCAACTGTAACAAGAACGACGGTCTGACTTAGAACCTCCTGCCCAATTAGAGCAGCTTTAATTAACCTTTAAGTTTGAGATCAAAGGTTCAGACGGTCAGGTCCAGGTTCTTTACAATGCTACCCTATATACAGCTCATTGATTAATAAAAGTTTTGATAAAAGCTTCTGCTGAATGTGTAAATGAGTTCAAAATAGACCTTCAGTTTAACTCCTCATTATAGAACCTCATACAAAATCATCACAAAACAACTCAAAATCAGGAGCAGATTAATGATGAGGAGAAGTTTAAACTAAACATCTTTGCTATTGAAACCCATTCTGCTGGAACATCAAGCTGGAAGCTGAAATGTTTTTAAAATGTTTCTTAGAAAAGTTTGATTGTTCTGAAGGACGGTGAAACAATCCCCTTTAACACTTTATCGTTGGAGATGTTTGTAATGTGAAGCTGATAGTCACCGGCAGTTCGTCCTTGTGCGTCCACACCCCACTGCACTGCCTCTGCTCGATGACCTGCTTAATGTTCATCAGCACGGGCAGGGCCATGCAACCGGACGCAAAACTGCAGAAAACACAAACTTTATTAAAACACTAGTTTAAAATGAATCTGTTTTACAAACTAGAATGACCACACAGCGTGAGGGTCTGACCTGACGCTGAGAGGAGACTCCACAGACAGGCCGAGCAGAGCGCACGCATCCCGAGTGAAGATGTTGCAGATCTCTGCCCACTGGTTGGTCTCCAGAAGACTGCGGTACGGCGAGTTCTCGATGCCATTACGCAGATAGACCAGGCTGCCCATTAACACCTGAATATCTACAAACACACACACACCGCAAAGGAATAAAGAGGTTTAATAAAGGCAGACTGTTCAGTATAAATCTACTTTGATTAAATAAAAGTGAACATGTCGAACATTACAAACCCAAAACTACAGAATATGAAGCTTCTGAGCCAATGAAACAGATGATGTAACTTCCTGTCTCACCTCTCTGATGCTGGGTGGCAAAGGGTTGAAAGTAGCGGGCGTAGTGCAGCGCCTCCAACTGGTTTTCCACTCCACCATTTAACAGGCTGATGAAGTAGAGCCGGTGCAACTTAAACTCCAGACTGCTGTTCAGATCCAGGAGTCTCTGGCGATTCGTCACGGCCCATCTGCAGCAGAGCGAGCAACGACAAAAACACAGGCCAATTTAATTTAAGATCGTTAAATCATCTCAAAGCCACAGGAATGTTTTAAAAAGAAAATAGACCAAAGCTAAAGAAGTACGCAGTCTCACGTACTCCAGCGCTGGTCTGAGATCCTGCATCCTTAAAGCCTCCAGAATGCGATTAAGCTCAAGAAATGGTTGCTTCATGCTCATGTCAATCACCACCCCCGATTCCTGCAACAGACAACGTTGGGTACTTAACACTGAGCTGAAACTAAGGAACACACTGCTGCACGTCTGTTGCATTATGATCAGTAAAGCTTTATTGGTGTGGTGCAGGAACCGTCCTGATGTTTACATCAGATTATAAATGGTACCTGGCAGAGGTCTTCAGCGACACTTAGCATTCCTTGACGGTACAAATGCTCCACGATGGTCTCACTGAGGTTCCTCTGCTTCTCTGGTGAATCCCAGACGGTTTCAGCGACAACAGCACTCACCTCAGCATCAAAGTTCTATTCAAGTTAAAAAACAGGTCTTAATATGCTGTAAATATACATGTTCATATTCTATAATAAGTCTTTTCTGTTTATGTTCACACATCAGCGCTGAGATGTGATCAGATCATGTGATTAAATAAATACATCCTTTCTCCTGTGTGTGAAGAATATTCAAAACTCCACACAAATTTAATTATATAATTATACATACACATGTATTATGTTAGACTATTGTTTACATCAATGGTGGTAAACCGATCAGCTTACACGATCAATGGCTTTGCCCACTTTGGACACACTGCCATGGATGTCTTTGTGACGGGAGGCAAGCATCTGTACCGTTTCCTTAATTTCCTTACAGCACTGCGCCATCGTCTGAGAGAGCACTGACAAATCAGCATCCTGCACGCCTGAGGAAAAAAATAATAAGAGCGTGTTTCTGTAAAGCAGAGCATCATCTGTGAATCATCCACATTATGCTCCGGTTAGATAATCACTCTTAAGCTTCTAAACGGGGAACAAGGTTCACAAAGCCAGAGATGATTTTGTTTGGGTCAACCGAGTGGGTGGTGCTGCCTACCAGGCTGAAACAAAGCTCCCTGCTCTCGAAGGCAGAGCTCACACATGGATTTAAAAATAATCTGTTGAACACACATGACTGGGAGAGGGTTTATTGTGGCTGCAATGTATTACATATAAAAACATTTCAGAAGGATGCACTCACAGACTCAGACATGCATTACTGCATCATCCATCCAAAACATAATGCTAAACACTAACTATACAGTCTTACACACATTCTTTAAATGTAAAACTTGATTCAAATTTAAACTGTATACATTTTATAAAGCAAAAGCTGTACAAATAAACATTATCAATCTGATTTGTAATAAAGAATCTGCGCAAATAAATCCTTCAGTATATCGAAGTCAGGCGTTCTGTTGACAACGCAGTCTAAAGCAATGTCCGTACTCGTACACCAGAGGGCGCCAAATGCAGAGCTGGTGGAGTTTTGGATTCTGTTTTTTTTTACAATGCAGCTATTTTAGAGGCACATTTGGCTTCAGTATCTTAACTCATAACTTCTGGATCTTCAGTAAGGTGCTTACCGAACTCGACCAGCTGACTTCGGAGCTCGCAGACTTTCCTCAGCAGTTCATCCAGACGTTCCTCAGACTGGACTCCGTAGGTCACAAACCTGTGCAGCACTTTCTCCAGCTCGCGCTCCACACATGCACATTGTTCCATAACTTTAGTGTGAACCTGTCTCTGTCTCCAACACGTTCACGCTCACGTTCTCCCTCACACCACCACTCATATGGCAGGAGCACAAAGAAACCTGAGACAAAAAACCACCAATCAGAAGAAATAACAAAACCTTACCTTATAGACATGTTAACAGGATAACAAACATCATTTAAAATGTACAAATGCACCAAAAGCCAGGGCTCTTAACTTCCTTGTGCGTGTTCTTATACTTGTGTGTATGCTTTTTAAAACATGTAAAGAAACGTAAGGACTACAGAATGGAACTGTACAACTACAAAGTCCATCTGTATGATTAGTGGATTGAATAAGAATTAGAAATTGATCATTTCCCTGCTTCCTGTATAAACTGTGTATTTAATTGATTTCTTGTACAGTTACTGCAGATTTCTCTATTTTAACATCCTGAGTGAGAGAACAATTAAATGCAGAGCGTACAAAATGAACACTGTGATTTTTATTCTCGGCAGCAAAACAAAAACATCTATCATGATCTGTGCTCTTTGTGTTTTTCACTAAAGTGGATGTTTTAACTTACGAACACTTAAAACACACGGTGACGGCTGGAGCGTCCAAAGATTACACAATATACAAAGTTCTCAGATTTTCAGTAAAGTAGAATTTACAGCATTATCCAATTTAAACCCAACAGTTACCATCACACTGGTTTAATAAACATCTGGATTTAGTATGAGGCGAATTTTGTACCATGTTAAATTTAAAGGTTTATTTTAAACACGTTGTAAACTTTTTCTGCACAATGTTTTATAAAATAATGAAACTAAATGAATCGACAATAAGACTTTTAAAGAAAAACTTTCGTTTTAAATGGAATATAAACGTTTAAGCAAACATGAACGGAGCTCAATATGAAACATGTTGTTTCAATCTGACTTTATAAACATTAAAGTTTTATTATTAAATTAACAGATTAACTGGAACCTAAAGACTGGAAGTTCGAGGTCAGTTTAACAGTCTGAACACAGCAGGGTTCACTCCGTAAAGAAGTTAAATCTGCAGTTAATTCTTTAAAGTATGAAGTTAGATCAGACGCAGATCTGATGATTTAAATGTTTAAATCGAACTCGAAAACATGAAAACAAACAGAGCTGCCTATGCTAAGCTAACAGGCTAATCAGGACGAACAACAACACGGCCTCGGATTCCTTCTGTCGCCATGAAAACGTTCATTAAACGCGTTAAACGGCGAGAGTGCATTTTAAAATCAGTCTAATAAACGTACATACCAATTAATTAGTCTAACAGAATTAATAAGAAGCTAATAAAGCAGGGACTTGCTTGTTGTCGTTACAGCGCTCCTCCACCAGACGTCCCTGGAAGTCGGTTATCATGCGGGTCGCGTTTCAATCGGCAAGGTGGCAAATATTAAGGGCACTAAGTAGGGAGGACATAAACAAGAGTGTAGTGTGCAGGAGTAGTGAATAAGGGATCATGTAGACGGTATCCAGCGATAGGCTCTACGGTTGTTTAACTGTAGCGACCTCTACAAACGGGGCGGCACGGTGGCTTAGTGGTTTGGCATGTTCTCCTCTCAGCACTAGAGATTCCAGGATCGAATCCCAATCTAGGTGGAGTTTCCATGTTCTCCCCGTGTTTCCTCCGTGTTCTCCGGTTTCCTTCCACAGTCCAAAAACATGGATCAAGGTCAATTAAATTCTCTAAATTGCCCCATATATATATATATATATATATATATAGAGAGAGAGAGAGAGAGAGAGAGAGAGAGAGAGTGTGTGTGTGTGTGTGTGTGTGTGTGTGTGTGTGAGTGTGTGTGAGTGTGTGTTCAGTGATAGATTGCCCCCCTCTCCTGTGTGTATCTGCTGGCGCACGAGACGTTCTCTAGTAGAGGATAAAGCAGAGGGTGATGGAGGGACCTCTACAAACCGGCAGATCAAATCACAGATACAGTACGAACAAAAGTAAACAGACACCTAATTAGAATCTCAGTTCACAACCACGCCTGTTTATAAGCGTTGCATATCGACTTTAAGAGCATTTCTCATTTTAAATTGAAATCTGAGGTCAGTTCTGATGTCTGAGGTTAATATTTTAATTATTACTGAATTATTACTTTTAATTTGAAATCAAACTCAGCTCCTTACATACCCCCTCCATCCCTCCATCCCTCCCTTTCTCCTCACTTTGCTCTCTAGGTTTATTGTCATCAGGTAAAATAAAAGCACCGATAATCCTGAGTGAACTGTGTAACCCAGAGTTTTTAGAGTTCGTAGAGTCTAATTTAATCCACAATAAAAACCAACACACACACAGTCTGATAAAAGAGCTTTATCTTCTTCACCCTTAAACAATAATCCATAATAATCCATACTGCGCGGTACGGCGCGGTAGCTCAGTGGTTAGGGCATTGGGCTATCAATCTGAAGGTTGGGGGTTCAAATCCCAGGTCCACTGCAATTACCAATGTGGGTCCTTGAGCAAGGCCCTTAACCCTCATTGCTCCAGGGATGTTGTGATTAACCCTGTGTTCATCTTGTAAGTCGCTTTGGATAAAAGCGTCCAATAAATGACCAAATGTAAATGTAAATGTAAATGTACTGCCAGATGAACACAAGCTCACAACTTTCAACAGAGAAAACAAATGAAAGTTTTTACAAATGAACAGAACATGGAATTACAAACGGATCTGAATGGACCTGCAGATCGTCTGCAGCAGAAAAGTGCACATTCAGCTTCATTCTGTCATTTAGGAAACAGAAAGAGTCATTCTGAAGAGTCGGATCAATCAGAGGGGAGGTGGGGAGGAGCGGTGTGATGCTACACAACACCGAAACACTGAAACCAGCACAAGTTTAACACATCCAGCTGAAAGACACACCGCCGTTTCCTCAAATCTGAATTCATTCATTATGGATCCAGTTTGAAGAATCATTTCAACAGGAAGTGATTCCTCAAATATCACTGACTTTACATCGAATGATGTCACAGCGTCTGAGGCCGGTGTCTAAAAACATAATAGAGTTTAATTTTAGATACATTTTGGATTCATGAGATTTGTCTGTGGATTTTCATCATCTTCTTATTGTTGATTTATAATTGTTTATTTCAAAGCATGAAGCAAAACTACTTTACTTTGTAAATAAGACATTAAATAATAATAATAATAATAATAATAATAATGAATAAAGCTCTCAGAATGTGATGTTCACTGAGACTTCTCTCACAAAAACAGATGGATCTTTGATAATGTGATATAATATGGTTTGTCCAGCAGATAGAGGAATATTCAAATGTAATTCATAATATAATATAATATAATATAATATAATATAATATAATATAAAATAAAATAAAATAAAATAAAATAATATAATATAATATAATATAATATAATATAATATAATATAATATAATATAATATAATATAATATAATATAATATAATATAATATAATATAATATAATATAATATAATATAATATAATATAATATAATATAATATGTACAGCAAATGAAAAGAAAACATGGGGGGGTGAAGTTTGCCTCCTGATTTTAAGCTTTGAGGACAAAGGGCCCAAGTAAGAAAGTTTCGTGAACGCTGTAAGCAACAGAAGCTGATGTCTGGTTTATAAAGCTGAAGGTTCTGGTTCCTGTGTCTGTGAGGAACTAATTCAGGAACTGAGTACTAAACACAGGCAGTTATGTTAATGATGGAGGCTCTGTCTGTGGGTTACAGTGATGTAGGGGAACACTGCAGGCACAGAGATGTTACAGGAAGTAATCGGGCGTGCGGCGGGTGACGTGTGGTTCACCCCTCCTTGGCGCAGGGTCGAACTGCAAGCTAAAAAAAGAAGATACATTAAACCTCAGTTATTTAAACATTCTGATGCATTTAAAATGATTCAATGAAAATTAAAATAATTGTATTACAATTTATCATGAATCCATGAGGGAGGTTCTGAGGGAGGTTCTGAGGAAGGTTCTGAGGGACGTTCTGAGGGACGTTCTAGGGGACGTTCTAGGGGACGTTCTGGGGGACATTCTGGGGGACATTCTGGGGGACGTTCTGGGGGACATTCTGATGGACATTCTGATGGACATTCTGATGGGGAACAGTGTGTTTGTTCAGGAGGAACATGAAGGAAACCTCATACTCACAATGAATACTTGAGCGTGTCGTCGAGCTCCATTATGGCCGCCTGATTACCGCAGCGGTAGCAGTAATTTGGCGCACTGAAGATGGTCACGACATTCCGCTCATGACACCAGTTATAACCCTATAAAATGAGGTCAAAGGTTACAGCAGATTCTCATCATTGAGAGCAAAAGCAAAATGTAGCTCTATCTGTTACAATAACTGTTGTAAACTCAGTAAACTGAGCTCTGAATCTTCTGTCCACCAACCAAGTAAATGAAATAAAATGTTGCTATAGCAACCACCCTCTGGCTTTTTCACTGGACTGATTCTGGTCTTACCTCCATCACTAGCTGGTGGGCTCGAGATACGAGGGTCAGGCAGTTGGCATGATTGAAGGTTTCTGAAATATCCTGACCGAATGTGTATCCTGCTCCACGAGGTGAGATCCCCCATCCACCACGGTCATCAGGATCGGACCACAGCAGGTCACACATGGGACCCTGATGGTAACAAAGCCAGCACAGTTTACAGATGTTCATATCTGTTCTGAAGTTTTAAGAAATGTTTTTTACAGGAGCAGGAGGAGAACCAGACCTCATGTGGAACCTCCTGGATGCGGTCCAGCGCTCGGATGTGGTCCAGCGTGTCGATGGATGGAGACAGTCCTCCATGGAGACAGAATATCTACAACACCAGAGAGCAAGGTTATGGATTTCTCACACAGATGCAGTCCTAAGATTAAAACCATGAAACATTATCTACAGCAGGTCGCTCCTGTGTTTAAACAACCGCAGACTGAACCCTCCTCTCTGTTTTCAGGCTGATTAAGTTCTTGGCTGATCAGGGAGTTCAGTTATTACCTGTGTGTCCACCAGAGCCGTGAGGGGGAGGTAGTCAAAGAGATCTGTGAAATATTTCCAGACGTTTGCGTTGCCGTATTTCCTCAGACACTCGTCGTAGAAGCCGTATACTTGTGTGATCTGTCTGCTTTCATGATTCCCTCTGAGGATGGTGATCCGCTCTCTATAACGGACCTGATCGATAAACGCAGATATGTTAATGAGCCTCACCTACTGTATGTAACGTCAAGCAACGGAACTTTGTTTACCTTTAAACACACGAGGAGCGTGACCGTCTCTACGGAGTAGTAGCCGCGGTCCACGTAGTCTCCCATGAACAGGTAGTTGGTATCGGGTGATTTCCCACCAATTTTAAAGAGCTCCATGAGGTCGTGGAACTGGCCGTGAACATCTCCGCACACGGTGACCGGACACCGCACATCCTGCACATTCGACTCCTTAGATAAAATCTCTTTGGCCTGTAAATGAAATTAAATCATTTTATTAATTAAACTGTAGTTTCACTTTCATGATTTCCAGATGTAGGCAAATTCTGTAAAGTTTGTAGATTTATTTATCTGCTCATGATGATTCCTCATTTCAACTTTTTTGTAGAGACGACTGAATAAAACTGTATGAAACTGAATCAAACTTTTAACAGCAAAAAAACGAAAAAGTCGATCTAATTATGTCATCATCTTCATAGTTCTTTTTATAAAATCTCTTATTGTATATTAAATATTTGAAACTATTTTTTTTTTTTTGGAGGGGGGCACATTGGCTTATTGGTTGTCATGTCCTCTTCTCAGTGCTGAGGATCCAGGTTCGAATCCCAATTTGGGTTGAGTTTGCATGTTCTCCCCATTTCTGGGTGGGTTTCCTCTGGGTTTTCCGGTTTCCACCCATAGTCCAAAAACATGGATTCAAGATAAATTCAATGCTCTAAATTGCCCCATATACAATATACAGATACAGAACATTAGCAAACAGTCCAGAATGTTTAAAGATCGGTCTTTTATCCTTTAATAAAGTAAATACGCTGATTAATTAATGGAATGTGTTGGTAAAACGTTAGGTTTTTATTTTATTTTTAAGCACACAGACACGCCCACTCCGGGTTGCTACCTGCTCTGAACTGAGATCCAGCCAATCAGATTCCGCCTGCGCTTAAAAAAACAGCCAATGAGCTTTTTAGAGGGGCTGTATAAGGGCCAATAAAAATAGAAATCAGAGTCCGTGGCTTTGTGGCTGTAACTATAGTAACGGATATATTTATACACATTTCGATCTTTGATTGATGAGAGATGATTATTAATTATGATGACGCGTGCTCACCTTCTCACATAAGAACTTGACCTGGTTTTCAGAGAGCTGTTTGCACTCGTTCAGCTGCTCGACCCACTGATCCAGTTCCTTGGTGAAAACTTTATCATCCATTTTATTCAGAACGAAATAAAAACGGAGTTTAAATCGGAAACTAAACCGAAAATCAGACAACAGGCTGTGCCTTCATCCGGGTACCTCAGCGATCGAACCGGTGCAGAACGATCACACGCTGCACCACATCTGCATGTTAATCATCAAAATCACCGACAATTAAACTACAAATCTGTAAAAACAGAAGAAATTCCACAAAACGCCGCGCAAATCTCAGCTTTCTGTGATGAGAAGCTGGAGCCGCGCGCGGCACCCGGAGAGGAATCCGAGGTGCATTCACGAACTCGAAACGTTCATAATGGTTGCGCAGTTCGCCCACTGACGTGAGCCACCGCGAAGCAAAGAATCATTAATTACAACAGGATAAGAGTTTCATTTCATTAATATAAACAAAGTAACACGTAAAAGATAATAATATATATATATATATATATATATATATATATATATATATATATATTTTTTTTTTTTTACTGTACAATATTAATATTTACATTCGCCTCTCAGCACTAGGGATTCCCGGTTCGAATCCCCATCTGGGTGGAGTTTCCATGTTCTGCGTGGGTTTCCTCCGGGTTCTCCGGTTTCCTCCCACAGTCCAAAAACATGGATCAAGTTAATTGAATTCTCAAAAAAATTGCCCCCTATAGAGTGTGTCTGTGTGAGTGAGTGTGTGCCCAGCGATGGATTGGCGCCCTGTCCTGGGTCTATCTGCCCAGCGCCCAAGACGTTCTCCCCTGGATGGGCATGGGGAACCCCACCGCGACCCTAATAGAGGATAAGCGGGAGATAATAAATGAATATTAATATTTATTAAACTACACATGAATACAGTCCAGTCATCAATAAAACACATAAAGACGTTTGTCCTTGTTACTTTCTGAAATCTGAGTTGTGATTAAAACTCCATCAGTGAGCTGATGATCAGTCCGGAGTTTTTAATGAAACACATTCCCAGCTAAAAGAGTTTGATATTTTTTTCTATTTTCATGTCATGAATAGAGGGACAAAACACAAAATTCTGGAAAAATGTCAAATTCCCTACAGAGAGTGTCTTATGTTAGCTGAATGTTTTATTATTTAGTCTTTAAAATTAGGATTTGGAACGATTGTGTCAGAGATGCAACACTTGGTAGATTAGACGGCAAATCGAGGTGATGTTGAAGGTAGCCTAACAGAGTGAGAGGGCGTGGCTGAGGGAGTGAGGGAGTGAGTGGGGGGTGAGGGAGTGAGGGGGGTGAGGGGGCAGAGGAGGTGGTGCTGTATGATAATTATAGTTCAGTGTACAGATCCTCCTCCTCTGATATTCTGTAACTCTGAATCCCGGTTCTTACTTTAAATCCAACACTCAAGAACAACAAGTAAACCATGTAGAATGGAATCAGTGTGTGAGCAACCTCAACACACACACACCCCTTATATTTAATACATCTACTTTTAATACTACATATGTAATACTTATTTGGGAATATGGTGCTCTCACAGAAACCCTAACATAACAGAGAACAATCTATCATTTAGCAGACGATTTTATCCAAAGCGACTTACAAATGAGAATATATATAAATGTGTGTGTGTGTGTGTGTGTGTGTGTGTGTGTGTGTGTGTGTGTGTGTAACAATGTTTTTATAAGCCGCCTTGAATGTATGCACGAACAGGCCTGTGAGCCAGTGCGCATGCGCGGCCGAGCCGTCTCTGATATTGTAGGTTTTTTTCTTAATGAAAATGGCTGCCCTGCAGATTTAATCCGCGACGCTGCAACATTAAAACCTTCACCTCCACAACCGCGGGCACCGCCGCCGAGCCCCGGGAGAGCGCCGAGAGAGCGCCGCGAAGCTCACGGATGGTTTGATTCGACAGTAAATAACGCGATGCTTTGGTTTCAGGGATGGAGGAAATATCTGTTTCATGTTTAACTCTTTGCCTCCCGAGATCCGCGAACAAATGAGGTAAACTAACGGTTCACCCCGCGCCGTCCGCGGCTTCACCCCCGCGGTGCCGCCGCCGCGCTGCCCGCTCCAACACAACGGCCGTTTCGGCTCATCCGCAGACAAATTCATCCCATTCGGACGCGTTCGCTCTCGGTCTTTGTAGATTAGTGTGTGTGTGTGTGTGTGTGTGCGTGTGTGTGTGTGTGTGTGGTCAGGCCTTACCGTTACACACTGAACAGCAGAGTCCAGCCGCGCGATCGCAGGACACACACTGTTCCATACGTAAGAGTGAGGACCGGTTCGTAGCCATGGCGACCTTTTGTGGGGCTCCATTTTGGCACCTTGTTTATTTTAAAGTAAATGTGTAAAAGAAAGAAGAGTTTCAGATTGAATCTCCTGATGAGCTTCCTCTGACTTATATCTCAGAAAAAAATATCCGACCTAGTAGATCCTCTTTTATTTATTTTACAAACTAATTATTATTAGAAAAACAACTTCCTATAAAAAACCCTGTTATTAAGGCATGTACAGGACATGATCACCTTTGTGATTTCACTGTTTACTCTCTCTTTTAACTTCTGAACTGATTTTCCAAAATTCTGAACAGGATTTTATAGTTAATATCTAAAATGGTTTTAAAATGAGCATGCACTGTGGTGTTATTGTAAACAGCATATGTTCTACTGTTCTGTATAAATGTTAAATTATATATATTATATAACATTCTTAAACAATATAATTAAAAACAAGCTCCAACCTGAGAGAGTTCAGTGGGGGTCACATGGTGCTCAGGGACATATGCCCCTCGCTGTAATCTACAGAACTGGAGCGTTGCAACCGAAGTTTTTTTTGGGGGGTGTGGGGGTCCTTAAAAAAGTTTTTGAAATCAGTCTTTATCTATATTGCGTTTTGATGTAACATAATCTTCACCGCAAATATTTTAATTCACAGGAAAATGATGCATCAAGTGACCAATAACAACAGTGACTATGGACTGGGTGGTCTAACTGAGGATGGCCAGCACCCCAGTGGACATTTTGAGTTGTGCACCTCCCAGTCTGGTAAATTCTACCCCTCCGGTCCCGCTCCCCCACTACAGCTGCCCCTGCCAAACCTGCCTCCTTTACCACAGAGCATGATCAAACCCATGTCGTGCCAGCTTCAGGATTCCCAGGGCGAGTTTCTTCCTCAGGCCGTGCGAATGAGAGCGTCCGATGCACCCGAGGGCTCCAAGAAAAAAAAAGGACTCGGGAAGACAGGAAGACGTGGGAGGCCTGCGGGTACCACCAAGTCCGCAGGGTATCGCACTAGCACGGGGAGGCCCCCTGGCACAACCCGGGCGGCCGGGTTCAAAACGAGCCCAGGCAGGCCGCTCGGAACCACAAAAGCTGCTGGGTACAAAGTCAGTCCCGGACGACCTCCAGGGAGCATTAAGTCACTGGCCAAACTTAACAAACTGGACTACAGTGCCTGCAACGGCGCACCGTTCCCATACACGCTGATGCAGAAACGCACACTATGTGAAGCCACAGTTAAAGATGTTAAGAACACTACTGAATGAGACTGGGCTTTTGTATTTATTCAGAACGATTTAATAGGTTCACATCAAAGTGAGACTCTGGTGAGCGGAAATGAGACAAAATTTTGATACTTAGACTTAATATGTATTACACATGTGAAGGTGTTCTGTTGTCATGATCATTTTCTGTATCTATATCCAAAGAGCATTATCATCCTTTCTCATTTCATAAAAGAAGCAATGAGTAGATTTCATAACGTGAACTGTTAACTGAGATGTTAGGGGTATTGTGGTTGAACATGCAGGTTTACAGCACACCATTAAATGGAACACGCCCTTTTTTTCTCTTTACACACATAGTGTTTAGTTGTATGTTTTATGTTTTAAGCAACAATCACAAAAAAGTTCAGCTTATTGCTCCTTTACAGATGTATAATCTTAATGTACATATGTGCATGATGGTAGTCTTGTGAAACATAACACAGTTATTATTATAGTAGACTTTTGGACCAATCGTCTTCACTTAAGTGTATGTAAAAAAGGAAAGACTTGTGTGTGTTTTTAATCTTTCTTACATAACTTTTTAATACGGTGACTGTGTGGGACTGCGCTATTCAGTGATGAGATGCACTTCCACAATGAACTTAATGCACCGATGAATCAATAACCTGCGTATTTGTGATTCCTTTATGTGTATGTGAAGGTGCTTTGCTTGTGTCGTCCTATGACCGGAATTTTATTTCTATTTATGGAAACCCGTGGTGCTCTTTTGCGACAACGTAGAGTGATCTTTATTTGAAGACATCTCATGGATTTAAGATGAGATTTAAAAAAAAAGAATTGTGTAATGCTTCAAAAGCCTGTTTCTTAATGTGACTGTCAGTTAATAGTTTAGATGAAACCTGTATGTGTTCCTGCTTCCATGATCGCTTCGTGTTTATTACGTCTGGAATGCCATGCCGCAAAGCTTTTTTTGTTTTTCTTTTTATGTAGTTTTTTAAGTAGTGTTCATTATGCTAATCAAATAAACAGTATCACTATATAACAACGTTACTGTCTTGAGTTGAGAAGTTATTACATTGATTTGTAATATTTTTGTATGGTGCAGACCAGTTATATATAAATTTTCTGTATATCAGAAATGGGATATGTAGACCTAATGTGGGAACTTTGGTAATGCAGTGGTACAACATTAATTTAATTAGCACGTTGCAGTCCAACATATGCTGGACATATGTATTATTATCATGATGAACAGTCTAACCATAATATTGTTATTACAGTGTTACTACACAGTCAGTTAATCTCCAAACTCAGTGTACCTGTTTACTTCCTTTACATGGTTCTTCTGTGGATTATTTACTTAAAATCTATTTTAGAACAGCAGATTTCTGGGAACAGCATTTGTTCCTACAGTCTCTCATGCTTCTCACAGTTTATGCATATTGAAGATAAAATGTTGATGTAATTTTATAAAACCACAAAACTACAAATAGTTGCACAGACAAAAAAAAATGATTTAAAGTTTACTATACCCAACCTGCTATTTAGTACCTGCCTGCTGGGTTGGTATATTTTCAGTTCTTTTATACAGCATACAGTTTATAACCATTGAGTTATTTTTTATTTAAATTTACTAATCTATAGAAATTTCTCACTCAGCGGTCAGAAACATGAAACTCGGATCTACTTTTCTTGTTGAGCGCTTTCACTCACTTTGATTTAGATACAACATATTGTCTTAAAGAAGCTTAATTATGTTCTTAACTTTTACTGGATTTTATTTTTTAAAAGATTCTGTAATTTATAGTGATTTAAAAGTTCCAGGTTAATAAAAACCTGTCACAGTGACTGAAATGAGCTGCACATCCAGAAACTACAACAGTAACATGCTGCTTTCACACTCAGAACTCTGCATTACACATCTCATATTCTCTCAGGAGCTTAAATACGGTCACATAACTTCACAAAAAACACACTTTTCTGTGTCTGTGGCGCTTTTTTGGTTGTTTTTTCCTAATAAAACAGATTTAGTGGAGGTTATGTCGGTGGTTGTACAGTGCTGTTTGTGAGTGGAAGCGCGGCGGTGTTACAGTGGAGCCTTTAACCTGCTCTATATTTTAAACTCGGGTCAGGTTCGATCAGCAGGCCTGTGCTTTTGTTCTAATTGGAGGCTGAATGCTGTGTGTAACGTTATAACGCTGTGTATAACGCGGTTGTTACGTCGTCTGTGAGTCTTTAGCGCGTTGTGCCGTGTCTCCGGGACAGAACTCTCCATAGGACGTGAGGTAAACAGTCACGGCCTGTTGTTAGGAGAACGGCGGCGACACAACGACGGCGCTCCCGCCTCACAGCGGCTCGCACACGGTTTCGCTTTGATCCGTGTTGCCTGAGGCTCGGCTCGGCTCGGTTCGGGGTTTAAGTCGGAGGAGCGTGTGGCTTTCGGCAGCAGAGACGCCGAGCTTCGGTCGGACCAAAATGGAGGAAGTTTAAACGTCTTTTGTTATGGCGAGGAAACCCTGCGCCGGGGTTAAAGACGACGCCGTCCTCCTTTCCGTGTGTTAAGCCCCGTGTGTGTTTGTTTCTCTCTGTCTGTGTGTGTGTGTGTGTGTGTGTGCGCGCGGTAGCAGAGAGATCAGGGGTTCGGTTCGGGGTTCGGTTCTACACGGACCGGCTTTACTGCGGTTCTGTGTTTTGTGGATGGAGTGTACAGACTGGGGGTTGGGTGCCTGTGCTTGCCGATCGGTCTCTCTTTCTCTCCCTCTCTCACCACAGCACACACACACACACACACACACACTCTGAGGCAGTCAGGGCTTTGCTTTAACATGACCAGGGCCACGATCAAAACAAGCCATGCATTTCCATGCAAAGCGTGATTCCGTTCCGCTGGCGACCCTCCCGACGCTTCAGCCAGGCGAGCGCGGCTCTGGCGTCCCGTTCTGTTCTTCCCATCAATGAATGGATGTTTTACTTCTCTTCATTTTGTAAATTGTGGATCGCGACACTACAGTAGAAATGAAAGCCGAGTCCGGGCCTAACCTCAGCACTGCCGCTTTCTGCAAATCCGGCTTCCACAAATCGCCAAAAAGTAACTCTTCGCGTCCCGGTCTGAACGGATACCACATGGTTTTGTCGTGACCGAGCAGTAAATGGTAAGAAACCGAGCGTCGTGTGTGTGTGTGTGTTCGGTGGTGTGTGTGTGTGTGTGTGTGTGTTGGTGGTTCGTTACTTTTCGGCTCGGCCGTGTTCAGTCTGCATGGTGCAACTAGTACAGCTTTAGCTTCCTGTAGACTCCACTCACTCATGATGGCAGCGTGCTGCCTCACACCGTCCGCTGCCGTCCACGTTATCCGAACTCCGGCGGCAGCTGTGCGGCGTCCTGTGACGTGGTGGACGCTTTCCACCGATCTGTTCAAGATCCGAGCTTTTGAAGGAGGCTTTGTTCGTTCAGATTTGGACGTCACGGCCTGAAGCAGGGCGCTCCGGGCAGGTCTGGAACATGGACATGAAAGCCGGCTGCACGGCTCCTGTGCTGGGTTCTGCTGTTCCAGTCCTGATCATACCTGACTTTGTCATGAGGCCATAGGTCATTAAATGATCACTTAAGATGGACAAGTCATCTGATTGTGTGTGTGTGTGTGTTCAGTGCAATGTAAAGGTAACCGTATGTTTTTGCAGGACGGAGCCATGCCAACATGAATGACTTGTATAAAGTGGGCGTCAGGGATGGCTCAGAGCGCCATCCGGGCCGGCAGAGTCCGGAGGTGTATGACGGCCGCGGCCCTTCTCGTGGGCTCCGGCTCGGCACCAAGCCCTCGCCCTCTTTTATCTTCAGCCAGAAGGAATCTTCCTCCAACTACAGTCCTCTTAGGAGGCTGCAGGACCTGACGGCCATGGTGAGCAGGCCTGAAAGCAGCCTACAGGACGCAGAGATCCACAGTCGAGCTAAAGCGCTCACACACAACCCTGACTTCAGCCTTGGCCTTGCTCACTTGTCACAGTCCTGTGCCAGTGACGGTGCGTACAAGAACGCCCAGAACGCAGACAAGAACGGCTTCTCTCCCGTCAGTTCAGATAGTCTGGAGCACTTTTCGCCCATCCCCAACGGATTTTTACATTTCGAATCGAGCCTCTTTGAAAGTGGGGACAGTAAGGACGACCTAGACGAAGTGGAACAAGTGGAACTCTTTAAACCATCACCCAAGCCATCAGTCAAAAAATGCCAGAAAACGGGTTTAACGAAATCGACAATGTCCTGCAGTGCAGGTTTGGACCTGAGGTTGAACAGACATGAATACTCCTCCAGCTCGGTCACAAAGTGGGACCCCCCAGCCAGTCCGGCTCAACTGCCCGTCGAGACGATGCTGCAGGACTTTGACAGCATGGAGGACTACTCAGATAGCGATTGCGATCTGCCAAGCACTGAAAACTGTGCATCGTTGTTCAACGCCAGCCTGTCAGCGCGGCCGAGTTCACCCAGCAGCACCTACTCAAATCCTGTAAGCATTATAAGTGTCCACCTACTACACCAGTTACCCCGGGTGTGGAATATTTAGTAAACTGAACAACACCTGAGTGTAATGTGGGCAATACACAGTCTGATCTAAATGGACTTATGGTCACATTTCTCGTTTTGTTGATTTTTAAAATGGAACCAACATAACATCCTCTACTGGAAACAAAACTGCACATCTCATCCATGTCCACTGTTTCTTTACCTAATTCACTAAAAACGGAAGGTGTTATAACACTTACTAGATTCAATTTGAAGTCTTAAAATATTACTTAGACCTGTAACCAGGGCGATTCAGTCGTTGTATTCGGTCCCGTGGTCACAGGTGAATATAAATTCTGTGTTATGCATTTTGAACACTAGCATGCTTACGTTGTGGGAACAATGTGGGGAAGGCCTCGTTCAGATTCATCATTCCATCCTGTCTGACCTCATGCATGCTTTTCTGGATGAATTCTCATAAAGTCCTTCAGACACACCCCAAAAAATCACAACAGAGTGGAAGCTGTTAGGGCTGCACAACTTTTAGAATGGGATTTAATTAAAGCTCCTGTTAATGTCCCAATATTTAAAAAATGCAAACCTATAAATGCATGAAATTAACCGCTCAGTTTCTGTTGAGGCTTTCATTACATTTAGACAAGTTACACCATATTCATACTTATCTTTGAACGTTCCTAATCATCAGCTCTTTATTTGACCCGTTACTTCAGCTTCATAAGTTTAACTAGTTTCTGTATTTATATATGACTGTAAACTCAATTTCTTTGGGGTCTGGACCAAACAAGGAATGCTAGATGTTCTGTTGGGTTTTTAGAAAACATGGATTAACATATATCAACATATATAGTCCACATGACCAAGTGCTTCATCAAAAAATAATACTAAAAACAGGTTCAGGTTCTGAAATAGCTCCATGTTTAAAATCCCTTTAGTCATGGCTACCGTTGGGATGGGTTCATTCTGAATTAACGATGGAGGTCATGATAAATGAAGACATTAAGATTTATGGGGGAATGACCATATGTTATTTTCTTCAACAGTCGGAAAGCCCAAAGAAAACGCCTTTGCCGATAGCGAAATTTGCTGTGGGGGATGTGGTGTGGGCCAAGTTTAATCGAAGACCCTGGTGGCCCTGCCGTGTCTCCATCGACCCCCTGAGTGAGAGGCACACCATGATGAAAGGTGACCGCTGCTGATGCCTGCATCGTCATTAGATTCATAAATCGTTATCTTTGTTACTATGGTGTTTTTTGTGTGACATCATGTTCAGATCCCAGCCGAAGGCCTTGTCAGATGTATTTCGTCAGGACCTTTGGTGAGATTGTGGACCATGCGTGGGTTTCTGGAAAGGCTACATATGCTTTTGAAGGAGGTGAACAGTTCAACAAGCTGCCCGTGCTCAGGCGCGGTGGCCGGCAGAGAGAGACGGGCTACAAATACACTGTAAATACACTCTCAATTATATGTATAATTCAGCATGACATCTACATGTGTATGATTTCAAAATGTGTTTTTAATGCAGGTTCCAAAGCGCTTGATGCCGATGTGGAAGGCCAGCGTGTCGGAGGCCGAGTCAGCTTTGCCCGAGTACATCAGGAAGAAACTGCAAGTTGCCCCTATCAGAGAGGTGCACTCACCCGTCAGTCAGGAGGACACGCCCAGCCCTCTCACCTTTCCTGCTGTCATAACCTCAACCTCACAGAGCCCTGTTTACACCAACGGACATGATGCTTCTCCCAAACGCAATGATGATCATGGAAAGAAAGCTTCTGCTAAAAAGAACACCTGCAGCAAGTTAAAAAAACCCACAAAAATAAAAACCAGCCTGCTCTCAAGGTTGACGTCAGGTTCCACAGAGGACAGTGTGGAACCTCATGCTGCATTCTCCAGCCAACAGGATTGTCCTTACTTAGACATTAATTCTGTCCCAAAAATACTGTGTCCCAAGCACTCGGACGAGCAGCTCGGCCAAGAGACGCAGAGAGAGTTCGGTGCAGAGGATGAAGTCGATAAAAAAGCAAAGAAAGCCTGCAAGCCTGAGAAAGTACGAGCTTCTTCCACCAAACACAAACGCAAAAAGGATTCTATGGCAAAAGACAAAGAACCCACAGCCCTCAACGGCCGGCCGCTGGGTGGAACCTCGTCTGGGCTTTCGGAAGGCTCTCGCGACATGCACTCCTTTAATTTTCCAGCCAGTTGTGACCTCATGACTCGAGCGCTCGCAAACTATGAGGAACCTGAACACAAACATGATTCAGCCTCCAGCTCTGATTCCGACCCGTCATCTCCGCTGAGGTCAGATGATCATGACGTCTTCTCTCCATCTTTAAGTCCAGAACACCTGTGGCAGGTGCAAACGGAGACGGTGTCGGATCCGATGCGCCTGGCCTTCCAGTGCTTCAACAGCTCCCCAAGTCCTACTCTGCTCAAGTTCACAAGAATCCGAACAAACAAGAACCTGACACAGACGCAAGAGCCAAAAGGGCGCAGTGCGGAGGTACCCATCAAGAACGAGGCCTGCACGTCTGGTTCCACCTCCTCTGCCTCTTCTCCATCACCGGCGGAGGTGTTCCGGGAGGAGAAAAAGCTCTCACTTCACTCTCAGGTGAAAGAGGAGTGTGACTCGGAGGAGTACAATTCCAAGTACAAGTTCAGCTCCTTCCTCCTGCGGCTGAAGGACTTGCACGACACGCTGGAGAAAGAGGGAAGGCCCCTCACGCTGCCGCTGGCCTCTCCGTCCGACCTCATTAAACAGGAACCGTCACTCCTGCCTCAGCCTGATGCTTCTCCCGTGAAGGCGCTGAGCTCGGCGGGTGTGCAGAATGGTCTGCAGGGGAAGCCTGCCATCAACCCGAAAGCAAGCAAGTGCAAACCCAAGACCACTGCAAAAAAAGAACCTGCAAAACTCAGCAGTGTGAACTCCTTACTTTCTCAGATCTCCGAGCCCAAAAAGAGTTTGGAAATGCTCGAGGCCAAAGTGGCTCCCGCTGTCAACTTCAATTCTGCTGCTGTTTGTCTTAATAAAAGCACCATGTCTGCTGTGGCACCAAAAAAGCGCTGGCAGACGTTTGGCACAGAGTTTAAACCAAAGCCTGAACAGAATGGCATCACAGAGCAGGGCACGGTCAAAATCAACGGTGTGATTGAGGAGAAGCACCAGATCCCCCAAAGTGCAGATGCAGAGAGGAAAGAGGCATCTGGTAAGTTCTGCTGCTGGTTCAAATCAAAATAACTGATGAGCCGGTAAAAATAAACTGAACTACTGAACGCTTCATAGCAGATTGTTTGCCATTTTCTAATCGCATTTTTTAATTTGTCCCATTTTTCACATTGTTTGTCTCAGAGAGCAAAAGGCTTCGAAAGCCCAGCAAGAGGATGATGGAATGGAGTGAGGACTGTGAGCAGGTCTTTACTGCAAAGAAGAAACCCAAGAAAACCCCCGAGTCATCGAAAACAGTGAGCGTTACGAATCAGAACATTATCTGAACATTAAAGCGGTGTAAATTCAGCAGCGGGATGGATGAAGATAACCATGAGCATCGCTGGGTGAAAGAAGCATTTAAAGAACATCAGTCACTCGAGTAGATTCATTTGAATGGGGGTATTTGAGTGTTTAGGTTGTATTTGCAATCCCCTCACCCTGACCTTTGGACGTGTGAATGAATGAGTTGGGATGTGTTTAAAATGAACCCATGATGTAATTAGGCTGATTTGTTCCCTCAGGGTTTTTCAGTGATTAACATTAACGTCAGTCAGCCAACGTCAGACACACACCTACCAATCCCAGATGTCATGATCTCAGGAACAGATCACATGGTGGAGTTTGAACCGGAACCATCCCAGCACGAAGGTCCTCTCACTCCTGACGTACCTGATAACCATCTTCCTCTGCTATCATCATCATCATCATCAGTCCATGCAGAATCCACTTTAGAGTCTGAATCCATCAAGAAGACAGCTGGTGAGATTGGTGTGTGTGTGTGTGTGTGTGTGTGTG
The DNA here is from genome assembly GCA_019802435.1 of Corydoras maculifer. NCBI lineage: Eukaryota > Metazoa > Chordata > Actinopteri > Siluriformes > Callichthyidae > Corydoras > Corydoras maculifer. Next base: position 34,742 of record JAFMOD010000179.1, read on the forward strand.
TACTGTAGCTGTATGTCTGCTCTTTATGACCTTTACTCGAACTTAAAGCGTCTGTAGAAAGAAAACGATCACGGAAGCCGTTACACAAGGTTCTGGACTTTCCCTCTGATCAGTTTCCTTCCAGAATTCAGAAGAAGAAGGTGAATCTTTAGAACTCTAAGCGTCTTAAAGTCACTCAATCTGTTTTAAATAGTATTTAATTGATTTAATTTGAATCCTTCATTGAAACAGGAGTCTAAGAAACAGGGTCCGTGCTCAGAGGAGGGCGCCGTCACAGAGGTTCAGGTAGTAGATTTTAGCTATGCCATCAAAACAAGCTGAATGTGGAGACGCTTTTCATTAAGTCAGTTATTTTGTTCCTTTTGTTTAGAAAAACGATCTGAACATCCCACCCTCCAGATCAGGTGAGCACCCGAGGCTCAGGTTCGGTGCCTGAACTATTTCACTTTTCAAGAAACAGTTTGAAAGTTTGATTTGTTTTTATAAAATAATATAGAACTTTAGAATCGTACATTGTGTTAAAACAGTGTTCTGAGTCTGAAACCCTGAAGATCAAGCTGAAGTTTTAGGGGCAGCTCCCTGATGTTAGAACCCATTATAATACATTTAGGGGGAAAGGTCGTTGACTCAGATGTAGAGAATGGGAAAATGAAGAAAATATGGAATACTACCAGAGGTTCATAAACTTTATTAGACTGTATGTAATAATTAGTAATGAAGTCTAAAGCAGGTGGTGTTTCTATAAACCATACAACATGTTCAATTTTAATAGAGCAGAACTGTAGAGCACTGATTCCGGGGTTAATGTAACGATCTGGTTGTGTACGGATACCTCTGCAGATCCGGCCAAAATCCTGACACCTTTAAAGCAGCTGATAAACCCCCCCGCCCTCCAGAGCCGCGATGCAGAGGAGAGCTGCACTCCAGCTGAACCAAAAACCGAAATCCAGAAGGCATGCCATGTGGAAACTTCCAAGGTGGAGGTGAGGGATGTCTGGATGAGATGGATGAGAGTGATGATGCACGTCATCTGAAGGTTTTTTTTTTACAGGAGTGCGATTCCACACTGAACGAGGGACTGCTTCAGAGTCGAGACTCGTTATCTGCTGAAACAGGACTGACCAACAGAAAGATAGCGGAGAAGGGAGGCGGAGCCTCGCTGAAGGAGAGTGTGTGTCAGGTAAGAGACTGTGATCAGATCATCATTATAAATGATTATTAATGATACATGAAGCATAATGAAGGCTTAGATTCTGATGGGGACAGCCGCGCTGAACAAATAATCACTTTAGGAAGTATGAAGTCAGCTGTTTCTGTTCATATGAATCACAGATAACACTTTAAACTCTTCTGTAGTCATGTTCTATGCTCAAAATATTTCAGATGTTTTAAAAAGTCAATCTTTAAGTAAAAAAGTTCAACGGTAATGAATTAAATATAATATATATATAATAATAATATATAATAATTAAATATAATAATTAAATCTGCTCTGTATTATATGAGACTCATGAGCTGACGTGGGTTCAGTTCTTTTGTTTTCATTCAGTAAATACACACTGCATTGTGTGTGTGTGTGTGTGTGTTTGTTAAGGTGTGTGAGCAGACAGGTGAGCTGCTGCTTTGCGAGGGACAGTGTTGTGGGGCCTTTCACCTGCAGTGTATTGGCCTCAGTGAGACCCCCAGGGGGCGCTTCATCTGCGAGGAGTGCAGCACAGGTGAGCGCAGCTAATATGAGACGGCATACTTACAGGTATCCTAGCAACTCAACCTGCTGCCGCCAACACAGCTACAAATTTAAAATGATTATTATTTAGCATTTTAATTGTTTTAAATTTTAGTTTATCTGAAGTGCTGTATGAAGTTTTCATATTCATCAGGAATGTTTTATTTGGTTTGAAATATTGGATGTTTTTAAATCGACGGCACGGTGGCTTAGTGGTTAGCATGTTCTCCTCTCAGCACTAGGGATTCCCGGTTCGAATCCCCATCTGGGTGGAGTTTCCATGTTCTCCCCGTGTCCGCGTGGGTTTCCTCCGGGTTCTCCGGTTTCCTCCCACAGTCCAAAAACATGGATCAAGTTAATTGAATTCTCAAAATTGCCCCATATAGAGTGTGTCTGTGTGAGTGAGTGTGTGCCCAGCGATGGATTGGCGTCCTGTCCTGGGTCTATCTGCCCAGCGCCCAAGACGTTCTCCCCTGGATGGGCATGGGGACCCTAGTAGAGGATAAAGCGGGAGATAATGAATGAATGAATGTTTTTAAATCATTAAATCCTTTATTCTGCAGCTTTAAAGAATCTCGTTAGAAATTTTACGTCAGCCTGCGTCTCTCTCTCTCTCTCTCTCTGTCTCTCTCTCTGTCTCGCTCTCTCTCACTCTCTCATTCGCTCTTTCTCTCTCTCTGTCTCTCTTGCTCTCTCTCTCTCTGTCTCTCTCTCTCGCTCTCTCTCACTCTCTCATTCGCTCTTTCTCTCTGTCTCTCTTACTTTCTCTCTCTCGCTCTCTCTCTCTCTGTCTCTCTCTCTCTCTCTTTCTCTCTTTCTCTCTCTCTCTCTCTCTCTGTCTCTCTCTTTCTCTCTTACTCTCTCTCTCTCTTTCTCTCTTACTCTCTCACTCTCTCTCTCTTTCTCTCTCTCTCTCTCTCTCTCTCTCTCTCGCTCTCTCTCTCAAGGCATACACACGTGTTTTGTGTGTAAGAAGCCGGGTCAGGATGTCCGCCGCTGTATGATCCCAGTTTGTGGAAAGTTCTACCACATGGACTGTGTGCTGAAGTTTGGCCCCACCGTGCAGCAGAACCGGGGCTTCCGCTGCTCGCTCCACGTCTGTCTGTCCTGCTACATCACCAACCCCAACAACCCCTGCAGTTCCAAGGGTGAGGGCCTTTGATTTGTGGGTTACCTGTGGTTACAGGTGTAATGTTCTTTGTGACGTTTGTTCTCTCTCTCTCTGGCTTCGTCTCGCAGGTCGCCTGACCCGATGTGTGCGCTGTCCAGTGGCTTACCACGCTAATGACTACTGCATGGCAGCGGGCAGTGTTACTCTGGCAAATAACAGCTTCCTGTGTCCCAACCACTTCACCCCCCGCAGAGGCTGCAAGAACCACGAGCACCTCAACGTCAGCTTCTGCTTTGTCTGCTCTGAAGGTCTGCTTCTGGTTGTATTATTTGTAGCTTTGTTTTTTGGTTTTGCTGAAATGAGTCGAGCGTTGTGGTTTTGGTCATCACCGTGTGAATTTAAATGCTGTTGGTTGGACGGTATGTCACTGTGGTTGCTGTGCTGCAGGGGGCAGTCTGCTGTGCTGTGAATCCTGTCCTGCGTCCTTCCATCGGGAGTGTCTGAACATCGAGATGCCAAAAGAGAGCTGGTACTGTAATGACTGCCGGGCAGGAAAGAAGCCCCACTACAAAGACATCCTGTGGGTGAAGGTTGGACGCTACAGGTCTGTGTCCTCCAGCGTCTTACCAGCTCATTTTCAAAACAAACTGAACAGAGTGCCATGCAAATCCAACCTCAACGCTGCTCCCTACTTTCACTTTCGGACAGATGGTGGCCAGCTGAGGTCACTCAACCCAAAAACGTTCCAGACAACATCTCGCGCTTGCGACACGAGGTGGGTGAGTTCCCAGTCCATTTCTTTGGCTCTAAAGACTACGTGTGGACGTACCAGGCTCGCTGCTTTCCCTACATGGAAGCCGACGCTCACAACATAGAAAAAATGGGCAAAGGAACGGACGCCGTTTATAAGAAAGGTGAGCGCCGGAGTCTCCTAATAAAGCGGGAAATCATTTCAGACAGGATTTTAAATTAATAACGGATCATTCTGATTTATTGCAGCTTTAAACGAGGCTGCGACGCGATTCAGAGAACTGCAGGCAGAGAAAGAGATGAGGCAGCTGCAAGAGGACCGGAAAAACGACAAGAAGCCTCCTCCCTACAAGCACATCAAAGTACCTGCTGCTCTCTGTTCGCTTTCGGTTACAGCCTCACACACATTAACATTCACATCTATTTCATTTCCTTCAGGTAAACCGGCCAATCGGGAAGGTCCAAATCATCACGGCTGACCTGTCAGAAATCCCACGCTGTAACTGCAAGGCGACGGATGAGAACCCGTGTGGAATCGACTCCGAGTGCATCAACCGCATGCTGCTGTACGAGTGCCATCCACAGGTCTGCGCTGCAGGGGAGAGGTGCCAGAACCAGTGCTTCATCAAACGCCAGTACACCCACGTGGAGATCTTCAGAACACTGACCCGAGGCTGGGGGCTGCGCGGCATCACGGATATCAAGAAGGTGAGTTTTACTACAGCCATCTGCACACGGTTCTGCTCATCTCACCACCAACTCCAACACAGAACGGACACCACGTCCAAGGAACATCAGAGGACTGTCTGAGTGCAGTTACACAGTGTGTGTGTTTTCTTTTAGGGTGCTTTTGTGAGTGAGTATGTTGGCGAGGTGATCGATGAGGAGGAGTGTCGATCCAGGATCAGACACGCGCAAGAGAATGACATCAGCAACTTTTACATGCTCACACTGGACAAGGTAAAGAGCTCCATCACCTCCCGCACCGGGATCCTCTGTTATGGAGGCAGATTAACACTGATTCTGATGTTCTCCGTTCATTAATGTGTTCAATGATAAAGTGGCATTAAATCACTCACCCCCCCAAATCAGAACTGTACGGCTCCTGCATTCAGAATAGAGTTCTGTAACCTGGTTCCTGTTGTAGGACCGCATCATTGATGCTGGACCAAAAGGGAACGAGGCTCGCTTTATGAACCACTGCTGCCAACCCAACTGTGAGACCCAGAAGTGGACGGTGAACGGGGACACCCGGGTCGGGCTCTTCGCCCTCGTTGACATTCCTGCAGGTTTGAATAATGACAACATTAAAATGAGAACCTAGCACGTACATCCACGGGTTACGTTAGAGAGAACAGCCTTCTATTGTTTCATTGGTTCCATTTTTTTTGTTGTGTAATTTTTATGCAAACAATCTCTCTCATCTCTCTCATATTGTTCTAATGGCTCTCTTTCAAACACATCATTTAAAATGCTGCTTGTTGGATTTGTAAATTTTGTTCTGTATATATTTTTTGATTTTGTATAAATAGTTTATTCTAAAGTCACTTTTCATTTTATTCAGAGCTCAGAAAACCAAATAATTAAAGCAGTTTAATGAGACCTGATCTTTACAGGGGTGGAGCTCACTTTTAACTACAACCTGGAGTGTGTGGGCAGTGGAAAAACGGCGTGCAAATGTGGAGCACCAAACTGCAGCGGCTTCCTGGGTGTTCGTCCAAAGGTACGAGATATTTTGTGATTTTATGTGAAAAGATGAAAAACATTGGAAAACAAGGAGCAACTTAACACACAAGCTAAATAAAAAAGAAACAACAAAGGAACAGGAATGAAAATTCTGTACTGTTGCAGGTACCTACCTTTTTTATAACTCAATAATAAGAACAACGCAATAACACAGTACCTCCAGAAGGTGGCAGCAATGCGACAAACCGTCTGATCAAACTAAGTTGATTTGTCAACAAATTCTTTCCTCAGAATAAACCAACAATAACACTAAAGACATATTGACTTTGAAAATAAAACTGTTATTAAGGTGTAATATATAAGGATGGTTCTCTAACAGAACTTGTTTTTAATCTTAAATTGCAGAACCATCCACCATCAGACGACAAGGGCCGCAAGGGGAGGAAGAGAGGGTCAGGAAAGAGGAAGAGCCAGCTGCAGGTGGTGAAGGAGCGTGAGGACGAGTGTTTTTACTGTGGAGATGGAGGGCAGATCATCACCTGTAAGAAGCCTGGCTGCCCCAAGGTTTACCACGCTGACTGTCTGAACCTCGGCAAGAGACCCGCCGGTGTGTCTGACCTGATCGACCTCTTCACCTGTTTAATCTAAAGAGTTATTTACATGCTGTGGGGCTCCAGTGCTGTACGTTCTGTAGTAAATAATCCATATTAATATGAATTATTTCTGATGTTTTATCTTGCTCAGGTCGTTGGGAGTGTCCGTGGCATCAGTGTAACGAGTGCGGTAAGGAGGCGGCATCGTTCTGCGAGATGTGCCCAAACTCGTACTGTAAGCAGCATCGCGACGGCATGCTCTTCATCTCCAAGCTGGACGGCAAGCTGTCTTGCAGTGAGCACGACCCTTGCGGGCCCGATCCCCTGGAGCCCGGAGAGATCCGAGAGTTCATGCCGGGTATGCCCGTCTTACAGGTGCCACCCAACCCCGGCAACGCCAGGCCTCCGTTACCCGCCTCCACCACCCAGCTCTATGGTCCTGCCACAAACATGAGAACAAACTACAGACAGAAAGGGATAATAAAGGCAGCCGCGGTGGAGGGTCCAGCTCGTCCTCCTAACTGCTCTCCATCTAAAGTTGTGAAGGAGGGCGCTCTGGGGGAGTTGGAGGATGGAGAGGTAGTGGAAGGGATGATGGAGTATGGGGATGAGGACGTTGAGGTCATCGCGGATGAAGATGAGGACAGTGAGCTGGACTACAGTGAACTGGGCTTTGTTGACGGAGAAGATGAAGATGGAGAATGTTTCGAGGACCAGTGGGCTGAAGACTGCGTGGGTGAGGACGACGACTCTGAGGATTTAGGAGAGGTGGAGATGGATGAGGCGGAGGTCATCGGGGGAAAGTAAGCGCCTCGTCTGGCTCGTCCATCCGTTTATCCATTCATCGTTCACTCGCAAACTCTGTCTGTAGGGGGCAGCGAGGAGCAGGAACGGAACCGAGGGCTGATGCTCTGCTTCAGCTGTGCGGTCTGTGAAGCACTGACCTGACATCAGTATCTGCAGCGCTGCAGGCTGACCGCCCTAAAGATTGGTCAGACTGTGAGGAGGACACGGAGCCAATCGGCTTCCTGCCCCTCTTCACCCAGGTCCTCGCTCTGAGACGAGGGCAGCCGTGGTGCTGTGGGCCTTTGACCGCTCGGTCAGCTGACCCGCCGCTGGTGTAATGTTACTGTATGGTGCTCTTTCCTTTTTAATCATACACCAACTGTTTACATCCCCCCTCCCCCCCCACGCTCACTCGTACATGAAACATCTTAAAGATGCAGTATGTAGGATTTAGAACAGCACAGTATTCAGATTTTTGTTCTTTGTGTTTTTTTGTTGTACAGCTACATCAGAGCAGGTCCGCACTGCGGCCGCCACGCCCTTCATTTATTTGTCTTCTCTTCACTAAATCTTACACACTGCACCTTTAAGAGAAGCTACTATTACAATCTGAGTTATGCACTTTCGGGAACAAGTCTCAAACACGTCGTACACGTTCTGTTTAAACCACCGGGTCACACCGGCCGCCATCTTCAAACCCCCCACACGCAAAGTCTGCGCTCAAAAAGTCAACCCGACATCAAAACTGCTGAGGTCGGCAACCGTAAACCTGTTCACCGGCTTGGCTGCAGTCGCCATGAGAACGGGACCCCACACTGTAACTTCAAAGTCACGTTTTAAGACAAAATGTGTTCTCCCATCCCGACCGACCGGAATCCCAATCTGAGCTTCACTCAGTCTCTGACCAGAAGGTCCAGCTGAGTTAAAAACATCTGATCAATAAAAATCTACAAAGGTTTAGAGAACATACAAATGAACAGAACTGAGCTTTAAATATCACAGATCATCGAATTAGCATCAATAAAAAAAGAAATGAAATAAGGGAACATGAGATCCCTGAAGGTTTAGTTCGGGTGGAAACTTGCAAAAGATGTAAGAATGAATAATAATAAATAGGTTTTATAAGCTGTAAGCTTTTGGTTGAAGCAGCAGGGAACGTGGTGTGCTGGAAACCGGATTACGGCTTCATTAGAGTAATCTGCTCGTGCTGTCACTGCTGTGTTAGCCAATCACAGCAGGCTGTGAGCTCATGAATGCCAGCAGATGTTGCCTGAGCAGCGTATTGCTGATGTGGCGGCTGGTTTAACGTGACTTTGATGTGGGAGGTGGATGATGGGTAAGAACATTAAAGCAGAGGCGTAGAGTCTTTAATAACCCTGAACTCATCACGGACGCTCAGCTCGTCGTAAACGATGCCTCGGCCACCTGAGCCGTCTTAGATGAATAATCCTCTGAACCGGGGTCAGAACTGCTCTGGATCGTCCTCAGATGAAGCGAGAGACTGTGGTATGATTTCTGTAGTCACTTCTGTAAACTGTTAGAAGTTACACTAGATCTTCATCGGCGTCGTAATGGGGCCCTCAATCCCCCCCCCCCCCCGTTATCCTTGTCATTTCGTCTCCACACCCACCGTCGTTTTTTTCACTTGTGTAAATCTGAGAAAGCACACATTTCATCTCCTCTTCTCCTGTATTTATGTTTCCTGTAGCATCAGTTCCCATCGTTTTACATTCTGTATGTTGTATGGGTGTGTGTGTGTGTGTGTGTGTGTATGTGTGTGTGTGTGTGTGTGTGGATGTTGGTTTGTCTGTTAGTTGCCAAATTCCCAAGGCGTGCTTTGGTGCCGTGAAGAACATGAAACACCGGTCAGCTCTGGGGTAATTGGGGCAAATTTTTGCTGCCTTATTAGAAGCCTCTTAAAATGTACTGTACTCTTTTATGTATATTAAAAATATTCTAAGTAAAGTTTTGCAGTAGATCCAGCTGAGTGTCCCGACACGTCTCTCCTTCCCTCTCACAGAAGTTTAAATGGGGACTTTGTGAGTTTCTGCTTCTGCTCTCTTGAAAATGTCACGTTGCGCGACCTGTCCAGGAGGTTTCCCTGCGTTTTGTCCTTTGAGGACAGAATGAGGTTTCAGTAACGTCATGACCTTCATCAGATCAGATGAATGAACCGAAACGCACGTACCTCACACGTACCCCACACGTACCTCACACGTACCCCACACGTACCTCACACGTACCCCACACGTACCTCACACGTACCCCACACGTACCCCACACGTACCTCACATGAGCCGTTGTTTATCTCGTGAGAGTGATGCTGAAGTCTGCAGGACACATTCAGACTGAGGGAAAGGTGAGGAGCTTAGTGACATCACAAGAGAGGTACCGGGACACACTATCCTCCCCCTCCATACGGCCGTGGGATGCCCAGCGCCACCAGATGGTGAGGCACCAGCAGAGAGGTTTAAAATAAACAGGAATTCCTTTAGAACACGTTATGTTACTACAGTGAAATAAAACTCATTTAATTTAACAGATAAGTTCACATTAACACAGCAACACAGGATGAACTCCACACAGATGGGGAGAACATGCAAACCACACAGAAAGAACCCAAATCTTTTCAATAAACTTTATTAAAATATAGAAACCATCGTTCAGGATGAGAGTCGGTCTTTACAGCTTTTGGTGAATGAGATTGGTGAAGCACGGTTCTACAGACTGGTTCTCACATCATCAGATCCATCTCTCATTCTTCTCTAATGTTTATATTTAGATCAGAGTTCATTCTGTAAAGGAGGACGGCTGATGGTTAACTCACAACAATCGGACGTTCTGAATCTTTAGAGAACACAGTGAGGTGGAACAGGCAGCCAGGTCCCCGCTGAGGAAGCAGGGTCCATATGTTCTTATGTTTATCTCAGAACATACACACCATCCTCAAACTGCTGAACCAACGAAGCTGGAGATCTTCATTCAGAACCAAACCAGAACTTCATCTAAATTAAATTTTAGATTAATTTTCATTTAATCTAAAACATTTACAACAGGACGTAAACATTTTTAGGAGGATTTAAATATAAGTGTGTTGGACACAGAGACGGGTTTTGAGACAGGAGTTACTCTGCACCCCCCACATCAGAGCTGCTCATGTTAAAGGTAATTAGTCCATGTAGCTGGCAGGTCATCTGAGACTGAACACACACTCACCACAACAATAAGGGAAACCATATGTGCATCGTCAGTCACGGTCAGAAATCCTATACTGTGTGCAGAGCTGCTCAGGTCAAACAACCGGCTCTCTGCAGAGGAACCGTGGAACTGTGTGGAACCGTGTGGAACCATGTGGAACCATGTGGAACCATGTGGGCTTCGAACACAGAGCAACTGAAAGCTGACTTTTATGATGAGTATGCACAGCTTTCAAAACCAAACAAACCAATGATGATGACGGCCTTCCCCAAACTGTTACCAGCATTTAAAAAAAAATCATTTCTCATGAATGTGTCTGCATTTAATGAAGTTCAGATGAACCTTAACTGGAGATAGAAATAATGTGGGTGTTAATCTGTTAGGATGGAGGGAATGTTATAGAGAGGTCAGTCGATGGGTTGGGAACAGGGTCAGAGTCACGTGATGGTGCAATTTAATAAACCAACAAAAAGGCTTGTGATCGTTTTAATTAAATCCTGTACATGTTTTAAATATTTGGCTGTAATCAGAACTGCGATGCAGACACACAGGTTCAGATTAATAACTCCTTTATCTGTTCTGTCTGTCTGATCTAAATCATCAGGGCTGTCTGTCTTTACGACCCTGGTTCGGTCCTGTTTCAATTACTAAATGTATAATAATAAAGCTTAGACTTTTAACCAGAGAGTGAATTAGGACGCCGACTGCCTGTAGGTTTGGTTCCTGCGCGCCGGCAGGTGGAACCGTGAGAACGACACGCCCTCGTGGAACAGCCCCCCCCCCTCCCCCCCCGTGTCCGCCGTGTGCTCCACGACCCACGCAGGACCTCCGGGGTTCTACACAGAGAAGGTGGATGCTGACTGTCTGTAAGTTCCTAATCTTCCCTCTGATAATATAAGATGTTTAATTCGCTCCTTTCGTCATATTATAAGAGATTTCTGAATGATTTAACATTTACAGCGTGTTTACTGATGAACACACCATCTTTAAATAACCACCAATTTCTGCTTTTTATTTTTATTTTCATCTTTGAGTAATTTATAAATTCATTTTTAAGGTTTGATCCGCAGTTTGCATAAAGTTTGAACGTTAAAGATCTAATGAATATTATAATAAAACTAAATTATTGTAATTGCTATTTAGTTATTATTTTGATGATATACATATTATTAGTTTATCTTACACTTTATGTATAATTTAATAAATGTAAATGTTAAAGGGGTTTCTCGTTTATTTAAGAACTCTTCTGACAAACTGGAACTTTTAAAGCAATTGAAAAAGTTTCAGAGCCATTTTAAAATATGACACGTTTTATATTAGAGTAATATGAGTTTATGAGTAATATGAGTTTATGAGTAATATGAGTTTTAACACAAAAGTTGTTTTCTCTGCAGAATGTTTCTGTTCTTTACATCACAGTTTATTTAATATCGTTAACAGACAAAAACTTTATGATTTATATATTGCTAAATTGAAGATGTAAATCATGGCTCGTGTAAACGAGACATTTATCATGACATTATGTGTTAAATCTCCTTGGTTTTTCTTACCAAAGCTGTGCCTTTAGTTCCTTCAGCAGTGTTTAGGAGGAGTGGACGTGTAGAGTAAGGATTCACAGATACTGGACGTCACACAGTTTCTGCAGTGTGTGTTAGATAACATCCAAGCTGCCAACACTCAGTTACGCAAAAGTGCCTGCTGGAACCCCGGACGATCACACAGGGACTCCTGCTGGATCCCTCACAAACACCTGCTACCTAAGACCACACACACACACACACACACACACACACACACACACACACCGTGCATTGACTCAAACCTGCTTCAGTGTTTAGTCCACACTCCCGGTTACTTCCCTGTTATTTGTTAGTTTTTAAAGGAGAAAACCTTGTGAGGACCAGGTCTGAGTCTGCAGGCAGTTTTCTCTGATCTCTGATGTTTTGGTGTTGTAGGTGCGGTTCCAGATGAATGTAGAGGTCAAGTGTAGATTGATCTACTGCTGGGTGTTGCAGCTGATCGTGGGTGTTTCAGCAGGAGACCCACCTTGGTCCTGCCCCCTGTGCTGTGAGTGCTTCCAGGAGATTCTCGTCATCAACTGCTCCTCATGCCAGCTCAGTTCTGTACCCGAGGGAATTAACGGAAGCACCCGAACTCTCAGTCTTTCTAATAATCTTCTGAGGAAAGTTGGACGCCACCAGTTCTCAGATCTGGCAGAGCTGCAGGAACTGGACCTGAGTGAGAACCTGCTGACGGTAATTGAGGTAGAGGCCTTTGTCGGTCTACAGAACCTTCGAACTCTGCAGATTTCCCAGAATCGGCTTAAGATTCTTCTAGTTGGAGTGTTCTCTGGACTTCAAAGTCTCCAGATGTTGGACCTCAGCAGGAACGAGATCCTGGTTTTGCTGAATGACATGTTTGATGAGATGCCATCTCTGGAGAAGTTGGAAGTCAGAGAGAACGAGCTCGTCTTCATCTCCAATCGTGCCTTTAAAGGAATCCCGAACCTTCAGGAGCTTAGTCTGGATGGCTTTAACCTTTCTTCTTTCCCGAGCGAGTCCCTGTCACAGCTCACTAACCTGGTAAAGCTGAGGTTCTTTAATACTGGCTTAACAACCTTACCGAATAACTCGTTCAGGCGAATGAGGCGGCTGCGGGAGCTCACCATGTCCCAGTGGCCCTGGTTGGATTCTCTGGCGCCCAACAGTCTGATTGGACTCAATCTCACGTCTTTTACTCTCAGCTACTGCAACCTAAACTTTGTCCCCCATGTTGCTTTGCGTCACCTGGTCTTTCTGCGATTCTTAGACCTGTCCTACAATCCCATCACTTCTATTCAGTCTGATCTGCTCAGCGATCTTGTGGAGCTGCAGGAGTTCCACTTGGTTGGTGGGAGTCTTCTGAGGGTGGAACCAGCAGCATTTCGTGGCCTCATTCATTTGAGTTTATTCAATGTGTCATTAAATAAACTGTCCACCCTGGAGGAGACAGTGTTCCAGTCAGTACAGACTCTGAAAGTGCTTCGACTGGACAACAACCCGCTGGCCTGCGACTGTCGACTGTACTGGGTGCTGAATCGCAGACTGCAGCTGAACTTTGACCAGCAGGTTCCGAGTTGCACGTCACCCGTACGTATCAGAGGGAGGAGGTTCCAGGATTTTTCGGATGCGGAGCTCTCAGGCGTGTTTGTTTGTAGACAAGCGCGTGTTTTAAACCACGAGCGTCAGGAGGTCAACGCGGACGAGGGCCAAACCGTTATGCTCTTCTGTCAGGTGGACGGAGAACCGGCCCCCTCCGTTATGTGGGTGAGTCCTCGGCGCACCCTTTTGTCCACTACCGGTCGAATCCGAATTCTCCCCAGTGGGTCCCTCGAGGTGCGGTACGCACAGGTACAGGACAACGGCTACTACCACTGCTTCGTCTCCAACGTGGCAGGAAATGACAGCATTTCGGTGAGTCTGCGTGTACGAGATGTTCCTGCTTCTGCATCCAAAAACCGCTCAGCCAATTACGTCCTCGATGGGCGGAGCCTCGCATCCACCCAAATTCCATTCAATGGCACAAATGATTCTGAACCATATCTGTTTGACCTGAAGACGCTGCTGGTTGCAGTGATGATGGGTTTCCTGTCGTTCCTCAGCTCAGTGGCCATCTGCTTTGTCTTCATGTTCCTCTGGAGTCAGAGCAGAGGCAAGATCAAACACACCGCCACCATCGACTTCGTTCCTCACACCACGGGGACGGGATCGGCTGGAGGAAGGACTAGAATGGAGACCGGCAGATTCACTATGAAGCTCATCTAATTCCTGAAAGAACATCGAGTGTATGGAACATTCAGAACCATCACTATCCAAAGTGAGCAGAACCTGAGCAGAACCTGAACAGAACCGAAACCTGAACAACGATGCATGTAATGAACACACTGAGCAGAAAAATGTGTCTGACTGAAGAGAAGCGGTTTAGAACGTGAAGGAGCCGAGTGTGAGCTCATGTTCTGTGGCAGTAGGAAAACTTTAGAAGTAATGAGGAGTAATGAGGAGTAATGAGGAGTACTGCATACTGAGATATGAGAAATGAATATATTAATGTCTGCATGTGCATTATGGATTACTGTAGCTTTTATCTGAGACTTTTAAATGAAAATGAATGAAACAGGTTAATAAATGTTATTTAAGAAGTTTTTTTATTTGTGGAGCTGATGACCCGAGTTCACAGTGAAAGCAGCTTTAACTGAGCGACTGAGACATCAGCAAACTGAATATTCAGATCATACACAAAAATAATAAAAGAATAAAACAATTCCACAGTGTACAGTAATAAACCTTTATCATCATCATCATCATCATCATAATCTCTTTGATCTGTAACTTTAATTAATTTACACTTTGGTTTTAAATAATCGCAGCATTAAATGAGGCCTTGTTCTCGACCTGAAGCCGCTTTATTTCCTGTCAATCAAAGCGCAGCTGGCCAATCACGGAGGTCCTTTTAATGCAGTATAATGAAAGGGGCGGAAGTCCACATTTTTGTTACAGCGCCCTCTGCCGTTTCAAGGGTTTCGAATGAAGTGACGTGACCGCCATCAGGTTTTAACACTCGAGCGCCATCTGGAGGTCGAAACCGGAGCGCGCCATTTCCTCCATTTCAAATTCAATAAATAAAAATCATGAATAATAAATAATAATAAATAATAAAATGCAGTAAACTCATCAGATTAAATATCACAGTCTGGTTTAACGGCGGGACGAAGGTCCAGTGTTTAAAAGCGCATCTGTTTACAGAGAGAAAACATTTATATCATGAATATATGGATTAAAATAATGTTAGTAAACAAGATTTTCTGAAAATTTGAATAATTCTTTATTATTCGGAGCATTTATTTATTTATTTATTTATTTATTTATTTTCTGTCCGGTTTTGTGTTTTAACGTTTCTTTTGTCTAAGTCCTGAATCCCTGAATCCATTAATTTAAATATCAGATTTACTGTGTACTTCATTCAGCAATAGTTTTTTTTAATGTTTGCATGTTCTCCCCAAGTTTGTGTGAGCTTTATTTGGGAGCCACAGTTCAAAAACATGTTAGAGGGTGACCCCCCCCCCCCCGATCAGAATGTATTTGTTTGGTGACGTGTCCAAGGTGTTTCCCACACTCTTTACCCCCCCTCCCACACACACACTAATCCCCTAATGGGGATCGGGTAATAATAATGATAATAATAATAATAATAATAATAATAATAATAATAATAATAAATAACTTTGTCGTTACGTCATCAGTAGCCTGTTTAAGTCTAACCCGCGCGCGCTCAGGTTTTTACCGCAATGCATCAGAGCGCGGGGCCGCGCGCCGATCCGCCCCCCCCCGGACGCTGAGTGCACTGCGGCGGCGCGCGGTGCGGCTGTGGGCGCGGTGTAGGGCGCCTCCTGTGGAGGGAACGCGGCGCCGTTTGGGACTCGTCCTCGCGCCGAGGCTCTCGCTTTACCCACGCGCGTCTACTCTCTGCCGCTACGCACGTGCACGCGCGCGCATCTCTGTGGGCCGTGCGCGCGCCCCGCCTGTCCGCGCGTCGAGTCCCGAGTCAGAGAGGTCTGCATGTCCGCGGGCGGCCGCTCAGAACCCTCAGAACCCGCGCGCCACCCGAACCCGAACCGCGGAATGGCCGTGCCGCCGACGCGCTGCGCTCCCGCGTGCCGCCGCGTGAAGACTGCGCTCGAGCTGTCTTCTCTGCGGTCCGCGTGAACGCTTCACCACGACGCCGCGGCGACATCAAAGAGAAGAAGAAAGAGAACAGAAACCGACTTCGTTGCTGTTTTAAGGTCTCTGACTGCAGGACAGAAGGACAGAAGGACAGCCGAAGGACAGACACGCTGCGCTGCCGGAAACAGAGTAACTGACTGCGTCACAGCAGAGTCAGAGAGCGTCTCTCCATCAAGCCAACGTGCTGCGGGCTGAGTGAAGGGATGAGTGAGGGTTAAGATTTCGGATGCTGCAGAATTCCACTCAGGATTGATTTGATCTCAGGTCGAAAAACAAAGCCGTACAGAATAAACACGGTGTCCGTCTACAATACAGAGCTCTCATTAAGTAGCAGCAATACAGCTCGGAATAACAAAGCAGCAAACTTTTAATTCCAAAGAATCGGTGTGTGTCTGAGTGGCTGCTGGAGCTGCGTGGTGGTCGTGGTGGTGGTGGTGCACAACTTTTGTGTCTAGTAAACGATATTTAAAGAGTCTTCCACAGATCTTCTGAGCAGCCTTAATGTTTTGTCCTGGACTGACGGGTCATTGTTAGTGAGCAGCAGGATCAAACTAAAAAGCTTTCCAAAAAACAAAGGATCAAGTCATACATCATTCACAAACCATCCATCCAAACAAGCACATCTGTCCTGAAAGAGCATCTGGCGCTGAGCAGGATGGAGCGAGCAGAAGTGAATGTCCTGTCCGGCAGGTGTTTCCTGTTCCTGTGTGTGCTCTGGGCTTTGTGTGGTGAGTCGACGTTTTCCTGCAGCATGGACTAAATGATTTAAAAGCCTCGGCTGTATGTTCTCTGAACACTGACCTCCATCAGACAAACAAACAGCTCCATTCTTTTCAGGGTGTTGGTTTTTTGGCTGAATCATTCAGACCGCCCTCAGTGAATTTCTGTGAACTCTAATCAACCATCGCTGTTCAATTTGACCTCCAATGATGATTTCATGTTTAGAGTTCTGTTTGTGGCAAAGCCAGATGTTTACACCAGTTTCAGTTTCAGCTTTGTGGATGGAGCTGGTCGTTTCCACAGTTGTGGTCGGATGAGACTGTTGTTTAAAATACACAGATTTATACTGACCCACTGTAGTGTATCTCTCCACCACACCATCATTCAGGGTTCTCCACCAGGTACCAATTATGGATGTTCCTTCAGCTTTTTTCCATGAATGGATGGGGTTGGTGTAACATTGTGCTTACTAACAGAAGGTCCACATTTAGAAAGTCAGTGTAAAAATAAAACTACACTTTTATTAGGGTGGTGGATGATGCTTAGTACTGCAGTCACACTGACGTGGTGGTGCAGGTATGTGAGTGTGGGTTGATCATTATTACAGTGGGGCTAATGAGACTATAAGGTTTAAATCATTATACGTAAAAACTACTGTTCACCATGATAAAGATAAATGTGTGTGTGTTTGTCTACAGTGTCACTGTGTAAGGGGGCGTGTGCAGAAGTGGACTCAGACACTGAGGCTGTAGCAGGCGAAGGCTTTAAACTGGGCTGCATCTCCTGTAAGTCGAGAGGGGAGGTCCCCGGCTCGGCGACGGCTGAATGGTACTTCAAGGCAAAGGGAAAGTCAACATTTGTTCATGTGAGTTTTCCATACAGCTGGTCATAAGAGATTATAATTTAGTTAAGTATTAGTATGGTGTGATTTTGTTTTTTCAAATTCTATAAAATTGGACAGATCAACACATATGGCATCGGTTAGAAATCTTCAACTACCCCCTTTATACATCACAGTTAGTTTACTGAGACCAAAGCACCATGCAGAGTGATACAGAGAGAGGGGTCTGGTTCTATATCATTAATGGAATGACATCAATGTTTGATCCAGAATAACTGCACTCATACCTAACAGTGTTCTTCACTAAACATCTGTCTCACACACAGATCTTCACATATGAACATCCCAATGATGACATACATGATCTACAATTCGAGGCCCGAATAGACTGGAATGGCAGCAAGAAGAATGACGACCTGCAGGATGCCTCCATCTACATTCACAATGTGACCTTTAATGATTCAGGAGTGTATCGCTGCAAGTTCTTTCGGACCCTCAAATATGATTACTATGACTTCCCTACCACCGCCACCAAGTTGGTGCACCTCACCGTAGTGGCCAAAGGTGCTTTTCATTCCAAATGTTTCAGATCAGACCCTTTAATTAATATATTAGAGCAGATCAACATTTTTCTGAGTTTAAATAATTAGAACCAAGAAAAGATATTTATGTTCCACCAGGGTGGCTTGGCGGCACATCAGTGAGCAAGAAGTTGTATATGGGATGATGGGAATTACGTGTATTAGTGTCTGTAATACCCTGAAAAATGCTTTCTATGCAATTTATCCGTTTGTACACAAGAGGGCGCGCAAGGACAGAGTTAGATCCGTTATTCCAACATCCACATAAACAAAAACCCTGTAAAAAAAAGAAAAGAAATTTGTGGAGTACAACAGTTAACAAACATACTGGAAGATGAACCGAAGGCAATAATCGATCTTTTGGTGAGAATGTCTGGGTGAATGTGTTCAGTTAACCTGTCCAGGGCATTTCCTTTAGAGCATCCATGAATGCTGGGATAGACTTAAAATCCTTGCACTTCAGCTGTTGTTCTTCTTTTCTATTTTAAATCACATAAATCCTAAAGTGTAATTTTCTCTGTTTGGATAGCTACGCGTGGCGTGGCCTCTATCGTCTCCGAGGTAATGATGTATGTGTCCATCATCGGGCTGCAGCTGTGGTTACTGGTGGAGATGATCTACTGTTACAGAAAGATTGCTGCAGCTGGAGATGAGGCGCTTCGAGCCAGCGCGTCAGTAAAGTCTAAAAATCTATAAAGAAAATGCTTTAGTATTCTCTCTCTCTCTCTCTCTCTCTCTCTATATATATATATATATATATTACATAAAAAAAGAGTCTGTGAGTTTGGGTAAATTGTTTCTATCTTTGTAAATTATAAATGCACACTATTATACATTCATTGGCCACTTTATTAGGTTCACCTTCCTGTTTCTACCCTTATAGTTTTTTTTTAACAGTAACTGATCATACAGATGGGGTTTGTAGTTCTACAGTCCTATTCTGTAATCCATCTGTTTCTTTACATACATCTGTTAGTCCCCTTTATTCTGTTCTCTGAATGAGAATCATCCACCACCCTAATAATACCTGACCGTGTTTAGGATTTCTCCATTTTTGTGCCGCCTGCTAATTAGAGTCTCTGAGATGTCCATCACAGAGCAGACAGATCAACACATTCACACCATCTCCCGTTCACCTACCAGCACTTTTTATGTTTTTTCACGGTTAAGAAAAGCAATGGACACAAATCATTTAATACTTCACACAACATGTTGTACATCTAAACTCAGATATGATAATGGGATTTCTGAGTTGCTAATGATGTGTGTGTGTGTGTGTGTGTGTGTGTGTGTGTGTGTGTGTGTGCGCGCAGTGAGGAGTATTTAGCGATAGCGTCGGAGAGTAAGGATAACTGTACGG
This sequence comes from Corydoras maculifer, assembly GCA_019802435.1. Lineage (NCBI taxonomy): Eukaryota > Metazoa > Chordata > Actinopteri > Siluriformes > Callichthyidae > Corydoras > Corydoras maculifer. The sequence goes on from JAFMOD010000179.1 coordinate 53,853, forward strand.
GGGTGCAGGTGGCAGAATAACACAGGTGAGTCTGAAGCCGTGAACGTTCATCTGCTGTGCATTTGCTGAGCTCCTGATCCTGAATCATGCTGATCATTCTGAGCAGCGGCTAGAGCAGACTTCTGCTCTGAATATAAAGGCATTCCGATTCATCTCTCTATAAAAGCTACCAATCACAGGAGGATGAAGGCGATCACATGCTTTCTCTGAGTTATGTAAATCTATCAAATCTGGCGCGTGGTGTTATATATTTGCCCCTGTCCACTTTTATTAGCATGAGCTTACAAACACTCATGGAGAACTAAAAATGGTCTTTATCTTCACGTCCGTGTCACGGATGACATCCGTCTGTCTGTCTCTTTAATTCAGACAGATGGAGGAAGGCGACCTGAAGTCTCTCCTGTTCGTAAATGTTCTCCATTGGCTGAGAATTCAGGAGACCTGTCCCAGTTTTTTACAGCTGCCATCGTCTGTTTCATCTTTACCCGTCATCCTGTCATTTACATTACAATGCAATTAATATGGAGCTTTAAGCCAGCAGCTGATTGTGATGCATGTAAATGTTCCTGATGGCTCATTAAATGTAATCACTGCTGATCTGCCTTACGACTTTGTATCGCATGTTTACGAAGAAACCACAATTTAAAGATGCAACGTTTTAGGTTTAGAAATATGTATGTGTTCTGTTTTCAGGGACCTCCTGTGTCATCGTGTGGATCCCTTCACGTTGATCATCAGCTTCCACACCCATCTGGGATCTTTGTCCTTCTTTTCACTGTTATTATCTCTGTGTCCAGTGTTCTCTCTGTTCCACCAGGTTGGTGCTGGTTCTGCTATGGTGCCCGTTATGAACCATCATCCAACCAACAGTACGTTCTATGAAACATCTGATTCGCACATCACTCATAGCTTCCATTTATTTTCTACACGGGCTCACAGGGCATGCTGGAGCCTATCCCAGTGCTCACAAATGTGTGGGGATGGTGGGGAAACACAAGGCACCAGCCCATTGCAGACAGATCTATTCACATACATGCTCCATATTTACAATACCATCATCATCATTATCATCATCATGCCGTCTATCCACTGACGTCAGTGTTTCTATCTTTAGAAAACTGTGCTTTTACTAAATATGCATGGAATTGGTTCTAAATAGAGCATCAGCACCGCTTTTGGTTCTAAATCTTTAAAGATCAGATCAGATTTAAAGAAAAAACTGTATATGGATGTCTGAATAGTAACACAGCATTACACAAACAATAACTGCACTCTGTGATTTTTTTTTTTAAATAGCTCTTTGCTGATCAAACATATTTTCATGTCTGTAACTTCGTCATATTAGGTTCGTTATCTGTCTTTTTTTTTGTTTCCTTTTCCCCCCTCTACAGTTTATACACATCAGCGTGCTCAAAGATCTAAAGTGAATCCGGCCAACCGCATCTTTTCTTATGCAACACACAGTGTGGTTTTACAGTATGTGCTCCCATTCCCTTTAGTGCACTAAAGACCAACACTAAACAACAAGATCAGCCAGAAGAAATAATAGAATAATAGACCACTGAAATGTTCTGACTACAAATACATAATGAATTTTGTGCATTAGTTTGGAAGTTACAGGATGTGAAGCAGATGGAACACACAGACAAGTGGAACATTTTCTTGAAAAGCTATTTAAACCAGATGCACCACTGTGGCAGGAGGTATATCATAGGCAAGGATGCGAGACGCACCATGTGTAGTATTTGGGCATGTGTCAGATGTATAGGCTTCTTAAATATGAAAGCTAAAAAGTCGCAGCTTTTATTTTATGCTACATTAATCATGATTAAAGTGCGGCGGTGGCACATTCTCCTTTGTGTTGTCATGGAGGGGCAGTAGACATGCATGTCATTTATTTAGTAAAAGAAATTAATCTCATTACTGTCTCATATAAACGTGTGTAGTTTCTTAGTCTCATAGTCTCAACCGAAAGGTTGCGTATGTAAATGTATTGCACTATGTTGAGCTGCAGGGTTAGATTTAAGACATTTACTAATAGGTAAAAACAGTTTGCATGTTTTAGGTGATAGGGCATGACTGTGGTATCTCAATAATATGCAGTATGAGCTTCATTAGTGAGTTGCTTTTTCACATTGTTCATTGTTTTATTGCTGCATTGGCAAAAAAAGAAGGGAGAGTCTGATGCTGCACCCGAGGTCAGTGAGGAGCAGAGCGTTGTGCACAGTCCTGCTCAGTTTCAGGGAAATCTCATCTGCGTGGTGTGTTAATGATGCATGCACTAGCAACTGATCCCACATTGACATGTTGGGAGAACAGTCGACCACAAGAGCCACACTGTTCCTCACATTCAATGCTGAAGCTTTTCAAAATTCTTGATATGAACCATAATTATTAAGCTTTATTTAAATTTGAATGCTGCTGCTATTATATGAAGTTCTCATGTCGGCTTGTGGGCTTACTTGTTTAATCAAGTAAGATTCTGTTGATGTTTGGCACATTTCTTATCAAAGGATACCTGAGTGAATGTAAATCAATACTTACATGATGTAATTTATTCAAATGCATCTGCAATGCAATTCCAGGGTTTTTACTTTCTGCACTTTAGTCTTCTCTGTTATTGCATGATCAATCAACTGAGCAATGCAAATGTGAGTCCAATAAGCAACACGTGCTACGTAGACACATTTTAACCTTAAATATAATGTATTATAGTGTAAAGAAAATATAGGACACTATGAGGGATGCACTTACTCTACAGTATGTATGATTTATTTAAATAAATAATACGATAAAAAAAATATGTGGATCATTATTTCTCTTAACTAGAACATTCTCGTTTATGAAATCATGAGCACACTGTAATAAAGTACATTCAAAATGTGTATGATGTATGAACTTGATAAAATGGTTGTAAAAATTTGCCTTGTGTAAGTAACTCTGAACTTTTCCACATTTTGTATTGTTACCATCTGGAACTTAAATAAATGACTGAAATCGTACTTTAACAATTCACATAAAATAGTATGTGTAGAGTTGTGAGCGTACAGTGCTTTATAAAAGAAACACTTTGGTCCCTTTGTAAACCAGCATGTAAAAAAAATACATAATACTATTCATAGTCTTAAAATACTGTACCCACCGTGGTGGTGGCAGCATCCTGCTTGGGGAATATTTCTCAGTTTTATATTTATATTTGTCACAATAAGGAGTGATACATTACATTTTAATACTGAGGTCTCTGAACCTTCCTGATTTAATATTTGGAATCATATTTTCAATAAAACATAATTTATCCCTCTACTATAGAAATGACCCTTTTTATTTTTCTTATAAAACATAAAGACAAATAATTGTACAATATTAACATCTCAAATTAAAAAGTAAGATCAGAATCAGCCTGAAATGATTGCATTGCAGCACAGTCTATCTGAATGGTGGAACCTCACCATCCGGCATCCAGCAGTGAATTGTTTGTGAGCACAATTTACATCACGACTGTGGTTCTGGACTTTGGTTCTAGACTTTGACTCAAGACTTTAAGTCAGGACTTTTGTTATGTACTTTGACTCAGGACAGTGTTTCTGGACTGTGGTTCTGGACTTTGACTCAGGACTTAAAGACAGGACTGTGGTTCTGGACTTTGACTCAGGACAGTGTTTCTGGACTGTGGTTCTGGACTCGGTCACTGGACACACTGGCACACTGCACTACTTTGTTCTGGTTCACAGCACAGCAGGTCGCTGTGGTCTCTCTCTCTCTCTCTCTCTCTCTCTCTGTGATATGAGAAGTCCTCGGAGAGTCGACACGCAACACCACCGAACAGTTGGCATCGCCGAGCGCGTGGTGATGTAACCGTGAGCGCGCACGAGTATGACTCGTTAGGCGTGCACGCGCACACAGCGCGCGCGGCCCGAGAGCGAAGCGGGGAGACAGCGAGAGAGAGAGAGAGAGAGCGCGCGGCTGTCTGTCTGTCTGTCTGTGGATCGGTTAGGTGCAGCTCGGCAGCGTTTCTCGGCGTCATGGACTAAACGCGACGCGCCGTCCATTCCCGTCCATCCGACGTCCAGCCAGCCGCAGGGTGCGCGCGCGCGCCGACATGGGCATTTCCGACGGCCACCTAAACGCTCGCGCGGAGCGCCGCCGCCGCCGTCCCCGCAGCGCGGATGAGGCTCGCTAGAAAGAACCGCCAGAGCACCCGGTGAGGCGGGAGGGGCGGTCCATGCCGTTGGACCATGTCCTATGTGTCTTCACAAGGTAAGCACCCAAACCTTGATTTTGTCCCCTGACCTGTTCACCTGCTCCAGGCTCCCCCCCTCTGTCTCCCCCGCGGTGACTGTTCGCAGTTCGCCTCAGTGGCCGCCGCGGTCCGTCCGTCGCGTTTAAGCCGCAGTAAACCGGTCTGCAGCCGCCGTTCCGACACCCAGCCGAGCCCACCGTGTCTTTATATTAAATTACCTTCCATGGCGACGGTTGTTATGCGGCAGCGTGTGTCAGGAATCGAACCCGCAGCCGTTACCTGTTGGTGATTCAAACAACTTACCATACTGAGCCGTACAACTATCCCGACTCCGTGTTCCGTACAGCGTGGGCGTTCTACTAAATACCTGCCTTTTAAAACCACACATCCCAATTTTAACCATCGTCCTAAAGCGGACAGAACGTCGCCGGGTTTGTGTTGTGGGACAGGAACCCAAATACAGCATATAAACTAAATAAACCCACAAACAGCCAAAAAACAGCGTTCCGTTCAGTCAGACTGACGCGTACGGAACAGGGTTACCGAACCAGACTTCAGGATTGTACATTGTTTTTTTAGAATGGCGGGACAAACGTGACAGATTATTACAACTCGAACATAAATTACAGTGGTTTAAATTGGACCTACTCGAATTCAGACCTTTAGAAAGAAAAAAAAAATCCAGAACGCAATTTGCAAACTGTTGTGTTCGGTTCCTCGGCGTGTGACGTGCGAGTGCAATAAAGTGGGCGGTACGGAACACCTTGACCTTGTTCTTTCCGTCTCTGAATCCGTTTTACTTAAAAACATTACAACGAATGCATTTTATTTAATTCAATCATAGAATAAAATAACATTTACAGCTCATTATTTAGAATCTGTAAAAAATATTCCTAAATAATAAAATAAAATAATAACAAATCCAACTTTTTTAGAATCCAGTAAGTTGTCGTTAATTGTATACGTTCGTTTCTTTTTATTTCTCTTGGTTGAGCTCTTATTTGTCCCCTGGTGATCACACAAGGCTGTCCTCTTCTTTTAGTCTATTACATGTGGCTTAAAGTAAAGTTTGGTGAATTTTGAATCAAACTTTTTACCTGTGTATTTATATTCACAGGTTAAACAAATCACATCACAATATTTCCAGTTAATATCAAGAACCAAAGAGTGGAATCACTGGGAGACGGTCTCGTGGTAATTCAGAATTTTTAAGGCAGGATGAAAACTTTGTGTCTAATAAAGCACTAATGTTCCAGAACATTCATCACATTTTTGATTTGATTGAAGCCTAAAATACAGAGGTAATATTTAACACTCTGATTCAGATCTACATCAATGTCTAATCTACAGCGCTTGTAATCTCACCCTCCAACCAAACTTTAAGTCTTGGTGAATCAGAAGGAGGTATATGATTTCACTTTAATTACACTGAGTAATGTGAGTAAATACACCAGAACAAAAATATTGTTATGACACCCACACATTACACCTACAGGAGTCTTCATGACATCCTTATCTAATTTCTCACTTTGAGGCTGGGACATCTGTCTTTTTTCTGGGAAGGCTTTCAACAAGATTTTGGAGCGTATGTGAACTTTTATTCATTCATTACCCTGAGCATTTGTGGGTTAGATACTGATGTTGTGTGAGAACCTGCTTTACCTGGTGTTAAGGTCATCGGGACCTTCCCTAAACTCCCTAAACTTCCCAAACATGTAAGCATACAGGGTTATGTGCTTGATTTTATACACTCGTGGCAATGGGACTGGTTTTATATATTTTTGTTATTGTGTTTGAGATTCTTAATTTTATTACTTTATCTCTTGATGTATGACATGACTACACACATTAAAACCACCTTATGGTTCCTCTAATCCATGAAGACTCACTGGCACATTATTCACATTAGTCCTCTAAGATTTGAAGAACTACAAAAAAAGTTCCCTGGTCCAAAAGTGTCTGCAGTCAGAGGATTCCGTATGAAGGCTCATTATTATGGAGTGGGGAGAGTAACTGGACCACTCTGCTGTAAATGGCGAGGTCGTTTTTCTTTGTTGACTCACTTTACAGGACAATGGACAGAGATTGAGAGAGAAGCACTCGTGTTTGTGTGGGCTGCTTATGGACTCCTGCTTTAAAACATATTTAATTTAATACAGAACCAAAAAAAAAAAAAATGGCCTGATGAGACGAAAGCAGAATTGGAGAATTCATTTCTTGGCAACTTCGTAGTTGGAAGGAGGGCGATGTATCATTTTTGACCTTGTACCAGTTTCAGTGTTTGAGTTGTTTTTAATAAATCTATGTTAATATCGTTGGTTGGAACTTCGCCTACAGTGAGGCAGGATTTCACACACCAGCTGGAGCCGCTTGCTCCACGTGACCAATCTCCAGGTGGAAGATTTAGCAAGTCTGGAACCAGCTTACAGCCGTAAATTTCACCTTTATCCAGTACCAGTGCTGTTTGCATGTGAATTTGGTTAGCTTCCATCAAACCCGGGTGCTGTTCTCCTAATGGGACAGTTTGTTTAAATAGATGAGAATGCAAATAACAGATAATCATTTAGATTGTACGATGGAAACCAAGAGCCTTAAAAACATCACTTTGATCTGTTTCGGGTTTTGCTGCAGCTTAGCTGTCACTCAAGTTTTAATGGAAGGTGGTCATGTGACCTTAGTGTACATAGTTCGGTCGTTCAGGGGGCTGATGTGGAGCGAACCACTCAGCTGTGTGAAGTTTGTAAAAAGTCTATTAGGAATACAAGTCACAGTACAAGTCCAGCAGCTGAAACCACCTGAAACAAAAGGCTGCAGTGAATGGGACACAGTGAGCAAAATAAAATATCTCCTGAAATCATTTATTAATTAAAACAATAGCAAATAGACTTGTATTGTTTTGGCCACATGGTCCAGTCTTACATACAGTAAACACATGACTGCACTAAATTTATTAATTAAAATGAAACTAAGTGTAATTAATTTTTCACAAAAGAGGGAAACCATGAGAAAAAGTCAGTGAAAGAGAGTGAAAAAGAGAAAGACTAAGAGAAACAAAAAGAGCAAAACTGAGGAAGAGAGAGAGCGAGAGAAAGAAAAAAAAAAGCAAAACAGACGAGAATACAGGAGAGGTGAGAATGACAGAGAGAGAGAAATTGGAGGAAAAAACAGCAGTGTAAGATAGAGCTGTTAGGTTTTCACCAAAAGGTGGCACGCCACCGTCTAGAGGTGGTAGGTGGAAACGGTAACAATGGTGTGTTGGAAAATGAAAGTTGAACTGGAAATCATTCCAACACCAGGATAAATTAAAACACAAAGTTTTATTAAAGGTGCAACACCATATCACAAGAAGGAAAACAAAAAATGAGATTAGAAAAATAAGCAAGAAAAGTAAAAAGTAAGACGGACTGTAAGAGCAGACAGTATGAATGTTTACACAGGACCTAACACGGACTGAAAACTGCATCAAACTCAGTAAAATGAACCCAAATATCTGCCATGTGGCATTTCATCTGACGTACAGAGTGCTGACATGTCCTTGTCAGACAGTCTTATGTGACCTGAATTACACTGATTGATTAGTTACCTGATTAAGTGATGCTGTGATTTCTCTAAGAGAACCAAAATGACCAGACTCACCTGTACATCCAGTTCTGTATGGACATCACTGAATTACACGACTAACAGTGATTTTTTTTGTATCCTTTTAAATTTGGAACATCAAAATATTTTAAGCTTCATTCCATGATCAGTGCTGATAGGAAGCAGACATTGGTCCATATGGGACACAAGTGCACCACAATCCATACATATGTTATGTGTAAAAAGATTGCACAGCACATCGAGAAGAGTGCGCAGACACAAATGAACAAGCCTGAATAAAGAGGACTACACTAAAGTCTCTGATAAATAAAACTGTCTGTCTGAGTCCAGTTCTTTTGTTTTATGAGCATGGACTCTGGAGACACGGATAGAACATGACAATAATACAAAACTAATGCTGTAAGGGAAACGCTAATAATCCAAAAGAAATGACATCCACAGAACAAGCAGCAGTAAATAAGCACTGTGCACTGAATGATAATAACGTTGCCTAATGCTTTAGGAAATAACATCACGGCTTTATTAAGAATCCACACGGGACGACCTTCAATCATACAAAGAAATGGATCGAACCCAAAAGAGCAACCTCAAAAAAATGTCTTCGCTTTGCCTAAAAACTGCTCGCAGGCACTTCCATGCAATCATGGCCAAAACATCGGTACCCTGCACCTCTTTATGAAATGAGGTGCAGGGCACCAATGCATTTATGCATTTCACATAATATTGTTTTTTTAAACATTTTTTTTATAAGTTTATTATTAAATTTTTATAAGAAAGACATGAAATCAACTTTATAATTGGTAACACTTTTTGGGACCGACCTAAATCACTGAATTCTGATGTTTTATTATGTCCTATTGAACACGTGTCAAAATCAAGCAGTCATACATTTTGGACAATTGTAATGTAAAACTGTAATGTAAATTAAGTTACTAGTGAATAAGCAGATTTCAGCTTTTATTTAATTTCACACAATTTTTATAACTTTGTTAGGTGCGGTCATTACAAACGAGTCCCGTTCATTGTTCAGAATTGAGCTGTGTGCAGATTATTGACTGTGGTGTTAGTTATATAAAGGCATTACTGCGATGCCCGAGTGGTTCTGTATGTCTGATTGAACTGAGACACTTCGATCATTGCATATAGTACATTTCGTTTAAATGTGCAGGTACATTTATTGGGTTAAATGCAGTGAGAGGAGCTTTTCTTTTCTGACATTTTTCTAATGACCTTAAGGCACATAAAATGGTAATTATTTTTCACACTGCACTCCTTCTTTGAGAACAAATTGTTCCAGAAAGCCGATCTAATGTGTGCTCATATTTTATCCCTCTGGTAACACAGTTTGCATAAGTTCATTAACTTTAAATAGTCTTAGATACACGGTATTAGATACTTCATCTCTTAGTCTGCATATGCAAATGATCTTAGTATAGCTTAGCTGTTTTACAGAAGTGGACTAAAGTTACACAACGCTGTAAATGATAGAATCATATAAAGTTAAATCAATACATCCTTTAGTCTCAAACTGCCACTACTGCCTCTCATTCCATATGGACTGTAGGTTTTGTGGTCGACGGTGTAATTTTAGATACACAGCAGTAGAACAGGGTCATCAGAGCTACGGCTTTCCTCCCCAACACACTCCACTTTGCCTAAATGCTAGACTAAATATAAAATCATATTCCTATGGAAGTTACTGTGACCTGAAGGGGCGGGCTAGGAAATGAGAGTCACATGATGAATTATTGGTACCCTCTGTAAACATGAGCATGAAAAGTTTAGGGAAAGTGAAAACTTGCAAACTGTGTTCTCGGAATAAATAATAAATATAAATAGAGGTGGAGACCCTTAGTCTTTATTTATCATGGGGTGGATTTTAAAATGCACAACATGTGTTGATCTTCATGATTAGGCATTTTTATATTTACAAGGAACTCCACGATTATTAGGACAGTTCTCAGAGATTTATATACCCAAACACCTTGTGTGCGCACACACAAACACACACATACACACACACACACACACACACACATATATGTGTATATATATATATATATATATATATATATATATATATATATATATATATATATGCCTAGATATATGACTCTTTAGATCAAGCTGCAGAACAGGATTCACCACCGAAGCTTTTCTTACATTGTTTTTTTTTACCTGAGGCTGCCAATAATTCCAAATGCTGCTAAGATATGAATCTAAAATTAATATGGTGATGCAGATGCAGCTGAGACTGGGATTAGTCAGTGTTTTCTGTGATGGTGCAATATGAACTTGGCCAGCTTCTTCTTTAACAAGCCCTCAGCTGGCCCTTCATGCTTCTGCATCACTAACCCAGTAAATTGTGTAATCTAAATAAAAAAAAGTATATTAGTTGCTTTTTTGCTATTTAATCACACCTTTGATGTAGCTGATAACATTCATCATCCCAAGAGTCTGGTACATTGTTACAGTTTCTGCTTTTTCCTCCCTTACCTCTTGAAGAGCCCCTCATGAGAAGAACTGATCCTAAAACCAGGACGATGATGACACCGTGTTATATTTAAATCAAATAAAATTAAACTAAAATACCGCACTATTGCTTTTATGACTGAATAATAATGATGCTCCTGTTTTCAGCTGGTATTCATCTTTCTGACTGTATGATGAAAAATGAAAACACTAAAGTTCATAAAAAAAAAATATATATATATATATATATATATTTGACACTGTCCATTTTGTCGTGTTATTGATAAAGAATTTAAATCACACATGTGAGCTGCAATTTAGGCTTGAATAGAAATGGAGAAAATGTGAATCAGATGACTTTGGTTGGGGGGGGGGTGTTAAGAAGTTCAGAAACCAACCACTGCTCACCTGAGATGTTGTGGTCTCTCGAAGAAGCCGTTAAAAGAATTGACATTAAATGATGCACAAAACAAAAAATGTCCAATGAGCAGGAGTTCTGTGGGTGGAAATGATGAGCGAGGTCAGTGAGGAATGGCAGACGTTCTGCAACTAAAAGGAAGAAAAGTGGAACTTAAACAACCTCCCTGTACAACAGCGAGGAGAGGAACTCTGAAAGAACCGGACCGGACAACTTTACATTAAATCAGAAAGGGGATCGTGAGGCCGGTCCTATCATCCAACATCAGTGTCTGACCTCGTGAATATTGCCAATGGGGACCAAAACTTAGTATGGGATCATACCATTTCCTGATGTGTCAGAGTCCCAATACTATTGATGAACAAGTAAAGTAGTGTTAAACTTAAATAACCAGCAAGTGTCTTTCTCCATAAATGTTTGTGTGTAATCACAGGATTCTGTGGCTCCGCCCCCCACATTACAGATGATGTTATGTAACAGAACACAAACTAGAGCTTTGTGTGGACAAGTTCCACATATCTGATGGATAAATGATACAGTTTCCTCGAAATACAATCAGAGCAGTTAAATATAGACCTAAGTAGGAAATTCAAAGTGTTTTATTCTTTGTCTGCGTTTGTAGTTTCACTTTTGCAGCATATGAATGACGTGCACTGAATTCTCCTTTTGTTAGATTTTGAGTTATATTTGAAAATAATGAAAATCTCTCGCCGTGCTGCAGCAGCTGCAATCACTCTGTCTGCTTTTCCTAGATTCATCGTTATGCAAATACTAATATCTGGAAAGCTTAAGGTCTGATTTTTATGAAAGAGTTTTGTAGCACAGAGCCAGAAGTCCACGTGATGACCCGGCTGCAGTCAGGTCACTGGGAGCATGGGGGGGGGGGGGGGCCCCCCCCCCCCCCCCCCCCCCCCCCCCCCCCCCCCCCCCCCCCCCCCCCCCCCCCCCCCCCCCCCCCCCCCCCCCCCCCCCCCCCCCCCCCCCCCCCCCCAGTGAGTTTATTGTTGCTGACTCAGATGTGTTGTTACCCCCCACTGCAACACACTGAAGCAAATTATCACATTACAGTTCACACACACACACACACACACACACACACACACTGCCTTCAGCAGGTACGCTGCTGCACTTTCATCTACCAACATGCAATTAGTTAACTGGCAGACCAATCAAGCGAACAGTTCTCCAATCTGACCTGAGGTTCTGTATGAACACTGACAGGTTTGGAAGCAAAGAGATTCCCGCTGTGTGAACTGAGATCATGTGTGAAGACAAAAACTCTGAGCAGAAACAGAACGACGTCTACGCTTTGATAACTTCAGTATTTCAGGGTTAGAGACGCTGCTGTAGCTATATTGTGCAAATGTTCCTGTAGTTTATAGAATTTTTTTCTTTCAAGTAAACAAGTTTGATATTATATGTTTATTCATATTTACATATTGTTCAGTTATGTGTTAAATTAATTTAACACCTTTTACTGGAATTAATCTGATTACCCCTAATGTTCTCCTCACTGTGTACTCGCTATTGGGGAACAACAAGTTTAATTGAATAATTAAAGTTGGTAATCAAGTTCAGATCAAGTTCAGATAATGACATTATTGTTAGTATTTCAGCGCATTTCATAACTAATTACTTTTTAATAAAACCATTTTCATATCATGATATGAAAACCAGCTGACCTTTTTCAGTACCATGGACAGCAGTGGGTTTCATCCCTATGAGTTTACAGTGACCAGCTTCATCAGACATGCATGACTTCAAATGTTCTTCACTGCCTCTAATTCTATATAGGGTTGAAGCCTATCCCAGTGCCTATTTCACTGGAGTAACACCCTGGATGGGCTTGCTGTTTTGCTGAGCACGGTAGACGCAAACACACGTTGGGGCTTCAGTGCACTTCAGTGTTTCACCTACGAGCATGCTTTTAAATGTGGAAGAAAACCAGAATCCCTGGTAGAAACACACACACATGGGGAGAACATGCAAACTACAAACACAGCAAACATTTAGGGACCGACACCGCTTTCCCCAGTGGACCCATCCTTCGAACTGCAGCTAATAAAAGGCAAAGGTTAGCGGTCAGATCAATGCTGCGCTGGGACAGGGAGATCACTCAGAGCGTCCCCACACAGCTGTCATCCACCCCTGACTAAGGGAGTGATTCTGATTGATGAGGAAGAAAGGAATACCAACCAGAACCCGTTATATGTGTGAGAATTCTTCAGATGAAGGTGGAAATAATTTTCTTCACTGAAGCCTCGAGCTGTAATCCATTTTAAGTGTGGAGTTCTGTCACAGCGCTCACTCTGCTGTTCTGTGCAGGGTCTTGCTGTGGATTACACAGAAGCCAGAAGCAACAGGAAGTTACACACTGAGTCTTTTTATCCAGGCTTTTTCAATACACAGTCATGATCTGAAGCAAAGCTGAAACAGAACCAGACAAGGAACACGCGTACACACACACACACACACACAGAAGTACCAGTAACTACAAACACCAGCAGGAACACGGTGTAGAAACCAGTCCCAAACTCCGGGACTTAAATCTGACTGTAAGAGATCAGCAGTGCACTTTATATAATATATTTATATGACTTTGAGTCCATTGTCTAAACTAAAATCAACTTTAGTTTGTCTTTTATTAAAATAAACTTTATTGCAACCAAAGGTCTGGACCCTGCGTGGCCCGTTAGCTCCTCTCTGGTGGCTCTGTGGCATTAACAAATAAAATGAATTGAGATTTGTTTTTTATTAGTACATTAAATTAAAAATGTTTAAGCCCTCTGTCTGTGTATGCTGTGCTGGTACTATGGGCTCAGTGTCTCTGGAAATGATCAACCAATCAAAACGATTCTGCCGGCAGCATCTTATATGCAGCGTCCTGATCACTGATGAAGGATCAGTGGAGGATGAATATGAACTGTACAGCCACTGTGTCATGAGTGGTGGTGCAATAAGGTGGATGTGTGTAATAGAGTGTACAGTGAGTGTATGCAGGACACAGTAGACTACAGTCTATATATATATATAGTATTTAATCCTGTAGATTTTAAAATGCAATGAAACCAAAGTCAATAAAAAGAAGATGCTGTAAAAAGGAGTTGCAGAGGAATGCTTGCATGGTTTACTGCATCGCAGCGGGGGAGACAGGAAGCTTCCCAAGCTGCTCTCACAATGAAAATTCCCCCAAATTACATTCTCTGAGCAAATTGTGATACTCGCTTCAACCCAAATCTCAGACGTCATGCTAAGTGCTAACTCTGTGTTCTAATTACATACGAGGAGACTTAAGCAAGACAAAACTAGGGGATCTGTTCTGTTAGCTCACTGTGTCCTCCGGGCATCATGTGCGAAACGCTCATATCCAGCACCGAACCCACACCAACGCTCTCATCCTGCTGGAGATGACCACAGAGTCCGTTTGGAAACCTGCCAGAGGCACTGGGCCCAGTTGCTGGGTGCTTACAGATTCCTAAATATATTTAGATAAGGCTTTCCAATTGCCATACTGGTAAGACGCCATAGGCAGCTATTTTAAGACGTGCATCACGAGAGTTTTACGTCTTCGAATGTGGAGAGAGAATTGTTCGAAGAGGCAAATACAGACTTCTGTTCCTGATTAATAAAACCATTTCCCCTCAATCTCATAGAGAGACTTAACAAGAACATGGAAACAGGAGAAACACATGGAGAGAACATGCAAACTCTACACTGGGAATTAGCACCATGCTGCTTCTTAATAAAAACATTAGAATTTAGTTTTTTTGGTAAAAATTGCTTAATGTTCTGAAGTTAAACGTCCTGGTCCAGGTTAAAGGATTATACAAAACACTGGATTTAAAAAGTAAGAGACTAAAGACAGAGGGACTATTTTTGGTAACGTAAATGAACATGGAGCTGCCTGCAAAATAAAAACTGTGTGTATTATTACTTAAGTGAACCCTCTTCATCTGTGTACACTACAGGGTTTAACTTCATGGCTCGTGGTGTGATTTTATTCACCTGCGATGATGAATCTGAATTAAGAGATGTCCTCATATTATTCTTCATATTCTGTTCTTTGCTGATGCATTTATTCTGTGGCAGACAAATCATTTAACATTGACGTGTTTTTAATCTTTTTGGTATATGTATTTTTTTAAAACAGTAAATGTCACTCATGACTCACTGGGCTTTGAAAATGAGATTCAGAATTCATCACTGCAACAAATCTTTGGTAAATATAAAAAAAAGTCAATAAATAGGTTTTTTTTGTCCACTTCTAAATAAAAAAGCACTCCCATTTTTAGAATTGGCCCCATCAGCTCATACTCCTCACCCGGTGTGCTCGTAAACGAGAGAATGCATTGGCCGTTCTTTCTTTGGTAAAATGCCCCCCCCTCCCGTTCCCACCTACGTGTGCTTGAGAGAGAGTGAGTGACCGAGGGGGGGGGGGGGCGCAGATAGAGCGCAGAGAGACTATTCACTCTTGCATATTCATAATGGTTGCTATGGAAACAAAGTGTTGGTTCCCTCTTTTAAAATAGTTCCTCTCCTCTTGTCCATCCTCCTTCCATAGTGCCTTCCATTTTTGCTCCAGTCTTTTTTTTTCCAGCAGCTCTCTCTCTCTTCCCTCTTCTCTGTCTCTTTCTCTCCTTCTCTTCCTCTCTTTCTCTCTCTCTCTTCCCTCTTCTCTGTCTCTCTCTCCCTCCCTCTCTCTCTCTCTCTCTCTCTCTCTCATTTCCTTCATCGTGCTCTTACCGAATCTCTCTCTTGTTCAGGGGTTTTTGGTCTGTTCTGTGTTGGGTTGTCATGACGACTGCCTGTGGGTGTGTGAGCGCGTGAAATAGAGTGGGCGTCACGGAAGTGACATCTCTTGGGCTATAACCCATCTTCCTCTTTCTCTCTCTGGTGCTCTGTGGGGGCGAGCAAGACGAAAAGCAGTTCAATTCCTCGTCCCCCTCTATGAATGTGCATCATCTATACTACCATATTTACATTTATTTATATATATATATATATATATATATATATATATATATATATATATATATATATATATATATATATGTCCTGCAGTATAGGTAAGTGACGTATGGAGTGGGAAGCAAGGAATTTCATATCCGTGACTTTAATAGAGCAGCTTTAACGCAGAGCTCTGGGTCTCTACAGCTTCAGCCCATGACGCTGTACAGCAGAGTGTCCATATATGGAACATATTGAGATTCACAGCAGATGTACGTCTGAGACGTGTTGCCATGTTGGAACATTAGACCCTTCAAACAAAGTCTGTAACAATACAATTTGATTTAAATCAATATAAAATTTATTGCTATAATGATGATCTGACTGCACAGTAAAGTATGGTGTTCCACAGGGGTCAGTGTTAGGGTTCACGGAGCTTTTTATAGTTCTGTCACTGCTGCATATGATGTGGCTTTAAAATATCGCATAACATTAAACATTTGGGCTTCACTCAGTCACACAGGTTTCTTCAGTTCCTGTTATGAACAGGAGGGGTCACTGCCGGGGGGAGTGTGGAGTTTTGACTTCCCATTTTCTCATTTCTCTCCAAAGTTCATTTGTCTGTCTCTCACCCGTCTCTCTCTGTCTCTGATTTTGGCAGATGGAAGGTGTGTGTCTCCGTGTTCCCGGCCTCACACTCCTCTGAATGGCCATGCTCACGACTCCCCCGGCTGGAGCCGCCCGCTCCGCGTCCGAGACGGAGACCAGTTTTATATGCTGGACCAAGAAGAGGTACCTACACGTACACACGTATCACTGACCGCATTTATACACTCCCAATGTCTGCGCACTGAACACTAAACATACAGATGGGATTTTTACTTCCATTCTGTAGTCCATCTGTTTCTAACATGAATGTAACTGTAGAACTACAAATCCCATCTGTATGATCAGTGGAGCTAAAAGAATGCACACTGAGGCTAGAAAAAAGAAGGTGAATCAAATAAAATGACCAGTTAGTGTAGTTTAAATTTTTATTGTTTTTTTTTTTTAATAGCAATAAAACAGCAGTAAACTAAACAATCACGTTAAGTTTGACCCCGATACAAACTAAATGTAGAGACGTCCAGAATCCGAGCCGATGAAGAGCTGAAGAACGGGAGTCTGATCTGCAGAGGAATGTGCGCATGCTTTCCTGCATAGCAGCGGGGGGGCAGGAAGTTGCTCTCACAATGAAAATTCACCCAAATTATGTTCTCTATGCAAATTCTGCTGCACACACACTAAGACACAGACGCAGCAGCAGTGTTGAGTAATGATAATGGCAGCCTGCTGTGTTTACATTCTGTGCCACTAGAGGGAGGAATTGTTCTTTACAGCAGCTCCTGCTGCACCTCCTCTCTGTTCTCGCGAAGTGCGAGTGAAGTTAATGGGCTGAGAATTCAGGCAGATGTTGCAAGAATATTGGAAACTGATGCATTCTGTGTGAAATTAATTTCTTTTTCTTTTTAGAAATGCAGATTTATCTAAAAGAAAACAATAACCACAATAATTAATGCTGTTAATGAAACTTAACGAGACCTCAGGCTCAGAACCCCAGAACCATAAAACAGAGGAACACAACTAAACCTGCAAAAGTTAATTTATTGTTACTATGAAGTACAAGGACATCAGGTCTGTACTGCTTTGATCTGTACTGATCCTGTCTGATATTTATATTCATCTTAAAATGTTAAGGAACCACTTTTAAACAACCGTCTCTCAGATTTACCAGAGACAAAAACAAATTGGTGAATAAGTCGAGTATAATTGAATGAGTTGAGGGATACTGGGAGGTGTTAGGGGGGTATGGTAAATACACAACTAATTAAACTGTTGTCTATTACTGAATGAAACTGAAGATTGACATCCATTTATTGAGAAGGTGAAGACTCCAGTTAGGTTTTTAAAAAGCAGGTACCTAATAAAATTAAGTGCAATCTAGTGATGTGTTTTTAATTATTTTTACCTTTAAAATCAATCCAATCTGATCATTAGTCACAGAATGTTCGAAACCAACACGTACAGAATTGTCTGTCTTGCAAAGCATCTTCTTGCCTATAGGTGGCAGTAAGTGGACACTGTCGCTGGCCCACAGTGCAGTGTTAATCTTTATTTATTGTTTTTTGAGATTGCTGAATTAAGAACAAGTTAAATTATAGAAATCCTATTATAATCACCTCGAAGGGAAACCCACACAGACAAGAGGCGAACATACAAAACCACACAGAAAAAAAACCTTGTCCTCCATTAATCAGAAGAGCAATAAATGATCAAAAGGCATTACATGATTATACAATATCGTTAAAATTAAGCGTGGCTTCTCTGGAACTGATTTTAGATACAACACAAAGCAGCTAAATCATTATGGCTGTTAAAAGAACTTAGTCACTTTATGTTAATGATGATTTTATAAAGTGTTATTAAGTATAGAGTAAATTCGTCATAATGCGTCATCCTCAGTGTCTTTCTTTTAAGAGATTTGTATGTTCATTCCCCAACCCCCTTCATCATGACCTGGGCTCTTTGCCCAAGTTTGCCCATGGACTTAAGCCCCTGTAAGCCCTGCATTAAAGTGGTCCTGGTGGTATAGCAGAACCTTTTCTGTTGCCAGGTAACCCGTTCTGTAACTAAGTACCCTTGTTTAATTTGGCAGGAGAAAGTGGAATGTTTGTCCTCCCCTGCAGCAGTGATGCTCCTGTCGACTCTCTGTCTTTAATATCTTCAGTATTTAGACTTATCTCTAAATAAGAGCTAAACTAATGTCTCCAGGTTAAAAGCTCATCCTATTTACAACTAAATCTGATCGAACTCTCTGAAAACGCAAGAAACCAACATCATCAGGAGAATTTGACCTGTCCTCTGCACTCACACCGAGCTTCACGTTCATGTTTTTATCTAATGTAACCGTGACTGCTGCCGTTGAAATCTATTAAACCTTTATATCTGAACCTGCGCGCTGCAGCGTGTCCTCCACCGTATGGCCTTCTGTAACGGCGGCTCACATTTAAACCTCTGTGCCGACTCCATCCGGCCCGGAGGCTGTGTGTCACGTAGCATCATCAAACGTCATCACGCAGGTGAGACTGGACCTGTCCAATCCACTGACTCTCCGTCTTTAAAAGACCCCTGCATCCAGCAGTTAATCCAGCAGTTACTATGTTAAAACTGCAGTTCTGATTTTGTTCTTCAGGTTTTCAGCTGCCTGGGGTGTCACACTTCTTTAAAAAAAGAAAAGTTTCAGGAATCCACCTCTTACACTTCACAACTGGAACATCTGTCAGAGACAACGGTGTCGTCAGTTACAGCTGTTCATTAAATCTCCCGATAACATAATGCAGCATTTTAACTGTGATGGTTTAATTTAGTTTACTTTTATTAGTGCAGCCCTGTCTTAACAAACTCTGCAAATCAAAGATGTCAGCAGCCCTGCCAAGGTTTTGCTTCGGTTTGAAATCGGCTGTCTGATGGCTGCTTCAGTACCCTTCAGTAGCGCTGTAATCGTGTGTGGGGGGTGGGTATCGTCAAGCTGTAGATGAGGTTCTACCACTCAGTCACCCATAGACACAACATCATGAGTCAAAATTATTTCCCGTTCCTCCTCAGTCATCAGAACGATCACCCACGGACCCGGACAGAGCTGTCACCGAGATAACCCTCCCACAGACATCATGGAGCTCTCCCACAGCGCTTCCTCCTTCACTGGCTCTTTTTTATTATTTAAAAACAATTTAAGTTGGACTCTTTTTATTAGACCGTGTGGCTGGTGCTTCATCTTCTGCATCGCGGGTGCAATGCTTCTTTAATAAAAGGTTTTCTGACTGCAGCACTCTCTATAATATCTTTTATTTTAGGTCATTCGGTGCCAGGGGGCTGTATTTAAAACGCTGAACCAGCACTTGACTACATCTTTTTCCT
This sequence comes from Corydoras maculifer, assembly GCA_019802435.1. Classification (NCBI taxonomy): domain Eukaryota; kingdom Metazoa; phylum Chordata; class Actinopteri; order Siluriformes; family Callichthyidae; genus Corydoras; species Corydoras maculifer. The sequence continues at coordinate 73,487 of JAFMOD010000179.1, forward strand.
TAGGGAAATTACCTACAGCAGTGTTTAAAGGTTTGCAAAGGCTTTTAAATGGTTTTGGGTTTCTGCACAAATTTCTAAAAAAGAGAAGAGACGTGTAATAAACCAACAGTGAGGTTTCACCCTGAAATGTTCTGTCCTAATACAGAATCTGACCTGAATCCTGACAGATCAATAAGATTACTAAAAAAGGATTAAACCTCACTGTTTAGTTACCTTTACTGCATTAGGAGCTCTCACCAGGTACTGAGAGTAAATGTTTACACACTTCCGCAGATATAAATATTGGATCATTATCCTCAAAATCTTTATATAAATAAATGATAAACATTTAGCACTGGATTCGACGGCATTCATGTCGTTTACTGTATCTTCAAAGCTCAGCTTATATTTATTATATTATCTTTACACCTCCGGGTGCGTCAATTTAAAAATTTTGATGTGTGATATAAAAAATAATGCGACGCTCCGTGTGCCCCACCGTGCCCCACCGTGCCCCACCGTGCTCCACCGTGCCCCACCGTCCTCCACCGTCCTCCACCGTGCCCCACCGTGCTCCACCGTGCCCCACCGTGCCCCACCGTGCTCCACCGTGCCCCACCGTGCCCCACCGTGCTCCACCGTGCCCCACCGTGCCCCACCGTGCCCCACCGTGCCCCACCGTGCCCCACCGTGCCCCACCGTGCTCCACCGTGCCCCACCGTGCTCCACCGCGCTCCACCGCGCTCCACCGCGCTCCACTGTGCTGCCATCGTTCTGTATAAACAGAACATTAGTTTATCAGATGGTTGTTGATTTTCTTTTGTGTTTGCAGGTTCATCCTCTTCTCATGAGCGAACGGCGTCCTGTCTCTCACCGCACCAAGCTGCTCCGCAGGACTGTCTCTGTACCTGCCGATAGCAGACCCCACCCTGAGTCAGGTGCACACACACACAGACACAGACACAGGATCACTCTGACACGTAAACATTAATCAGAACCAATAGAAAAATTCATTATTATTAAAGTGTGTTTTTCTCTGATGGTAAAAGTTCTAAATGCTGCTGGTTTTTACTGTTGGAGTTTTATCCTCAGTCTCAGAGGTAACTTATTTCTATATTGCTTTGTGATGAAAGACAAATATCCGTTATTGTTTTATTTCCCAACATTAAAGAATATCCAGTGAACTAAATAAACCACAACATTTAAGAATCCGTGTTTAAATAAATCACTTAACCCTGTGCAATGACATCAGCTTAATTAATCTGCGTTTTTAGACGTGTCTGTAAATACTGTATCTGATTTGTTTATCACTCTTATCTCATTATTACATGAGGATCTGCATCTTTACACTTATTTAGGTTTTATTTTGACATAGTGCCACTTTAAAACTCATGTTAACAGATACAGCACACACACACACACACACACACCTCTGAATTAATAAATTCTTTGAACACAAATTATCAGTGATCATCACATCTATATTTAAACACAAACCATCTCACATCCAGAGAGTTCAACATCTTAAACTCACAGATACACCCACTCAAAGTATGTTAATATGTACCCACACACACACACACACACACACACACACACACACACACTGTTGTTGCAGAGTGATGGTGGCAACCAATCTGATGAAAACACAAATAAATTAAATACATAAAAAGGTTTTCTAAAGCGAGAAAAGAAATCTGGATCTTATAACGTTTAGGTTTGAGATCAAAGGTGATCAGAGTTCAGAGTTTTGTTTTTTATGTTTAATAAATATCTGTAGGTGATCAGATATCGCACCATGTGACTGATGGGTAAGTGTTCACAGAATAAACAGAGCTACATGCTTCTCTTGGTTCAATTCGAGAGCCTACAAAAGTACAGGGATAGGCCACAAAGTTTCATCTCAGTTTCATTAGTCCAAAAAGAATTTTTGTGGCCTATCCTGGTACTTTCACCGGTACGTGACCTGCTGGTGATGGTTTGTGGTCCTGATGATTCTCGGTTTTCTTCTTCACCCCTGACCTTTCTGTAGGTCGTTGTTTTTCGGGCTTTTCTTCACAGTTGGTCTTCGGTTTGTTCTCCTGGTTCTCCACTGGGTTCTGTCTTTCAGGATTTTTTCAGAATGTTGTTTGGTTCTCAGTGTTTCAGAATTAATCTTTGTGTGATTACAAACATATAAGTCTCAGGTCATTAGAGGAACTCTGGGACAGGCTAGAGGAGTGAGAGTGGGAACTGTGAGGCGTGTCTGAAGAACGGAGTGGAACCTGCAGCGTGGAGACGGCTGCGAGTCCGGAGGCTGAAGGACGTGTAACACACTGATGGATGTGTGTGTGATCGTGTGACCATTCAGAGTGTGTGTTTATGATTGTTAACAGCCCCCCCCCCCTCCTGAAGGCATCTGTTTAATAGGTGCAGTTTAAAATGGGCGCTGCTCATTAGCCGTGGTTCAGGAGTTTGAAGCCTGTGTGTCTCTGTAATGCTGCTCTGATTTCAGATTGCAGGCTGCGTTCATGTTGCCATTCAGAAGTCAAAACAGATCTGTAAAGGGAAGACATAATTATCACTCATGCATTACGGGCTTTTAATTCATTAGTCCTTCACAGCTTGTTCGCTGTATGAGGTTACATCCATTTCCCCAAATTACACCTGAGACCCTTATAAAGTTAAGCACAAATCATTACGGCTCTCCAGGTCTGCACCGCCTTCATTATTATTCTGCAAAACGGTGCAATAACAGAGTCTGTAAACCAACGAGCTGCGCTCTGCTCAGGCATCAGGTCTGCTGAGCACGCCTCGGTCAGGCTCGCACCCGCAACCGCCTTTCAGTTTTATCATAGTGTTCGACCCTAACACTGGACATTCAGCTCACGACTTGGTTGAAGACTTTTGTGAGTTTAAAGTGGAATAACGTTCCTCACCTCACAGAGTAGAACTGAGGTTTTGAGCCGGTGTCTTGTTCACAACATCGGTGCCTGACCTCACAGACGTGTTTCTGGATGATCGGGCAAATATTCCTACAAACCTTCTAAAATCTTGTGGAAAGCCTTTTCAGAAGCGACCCAATGCTTTAGTCTGTACGCTGTGACCACGAGGAAAAAAAAGGATTGATTCCCAGGCAGAAAGGATGAGATTTGCATGTTCTCTCTCTCTGTCTAAATGTGTAATTTGCAATGTCTAAATTGGTGTGTATTTGTGTTAGCCCTGTAATGGGTTGGTGACCTTTCCTGGGTATTTACCCACCCCTCACCCAATGAGCACTGGGATAGGCTCCAGCAACACTAATGAGGATGAGCAGAAAGTTTTTCTTTCTGTAACAATGACAAATGATATCGTATCATGTTATATGTTTGCAGTCAGTGCTCACAGGCTAAAGAGCCACGTGCATCCGGGAGACGGGGCGTTATATTTTGGGTAGAATCTGAATTGTCAGTGAAGGTAAGAATTACAGTAACATGAAGGAGAAATGCTTCCCTGTGAAGCAACAGCCTCTTGATTCTCTTTTTCCTTTGTGGGTTTTTATCCCGTTTAGTTTTAGATCAACTCTGATTCCGGGGAATTATTATCATAATGCTCGTTAGTGCTATATTAACAGCCGTGAGGCTCTGAGGCGGGGAAGCACTTGAACAAATGAATAAATTAGCATGTGTTATAATTGTTGGAAGCCGTTTGGAGACCCGAGCCAAGAAATATGAGCCAGAGACCAAGGTCAGATCCGCGGAGTTCAGTGGGGACCGAACAGATCCCCGTTTCTGCAGCCATGCTTCCATGCTGCGAGAGGCCTGCGGTACTGCAAACATGTGCACACACACACACACACACACACACACACACACATCAGGTGGAAAAGACAGAATGTGGGGCAGAGGGACAGAGTGGGGGAAATGTACCTGTTTAAGAAGTGCAGAGTGAAGGTATACAATTTAACGACGAGAGCCGGAGAGCATCACCGCTCTGAGGTCACTCTTCAGTGCTGCTTTGGTAGTTACCATGGCAATAATTACAGACTATTGTAGCAATGCTGTAAGCAGAGGCAACCGGGTCAGCGCGAGAGAGAAGCAGTGAAGGAGTGAAAGGGGAACACAAATAGAAACGGTTCTATAAAGAAAGAAATATAAAGAGAAAGAAAAGATGAAGGAGAGCAGAGATAAAAAAAACAATGTTCCACAAAGAGAGAAGGAAACAGAACCACAGAGAGAACAGTATCGAGTACAGAAGGGAGAATGATCTCTACTCAATATAGATGATGGATTCATGATTAGAGATAAACAAATAGCTGAAGGTGCATGAAAGTCTATGAGATACATTTTGACTCGTTATCCTTTAATTAAATTGCAATAAAGAGAAGGGAACTAAATACAATCTGTGGAAAGGAAACCTATCTATCTATCTATCTCAATACTAGTTTCCACTATGGTCCTAATGTTCAGGCTACAGGCATGTGTTGTCATGGAAACAAGCAGTCCTGTTCTTGTACCCCCCCTCAGTGCAGTTTGGTTCATTTCTCTGGCTGCGGTACAGCCCATCTGGATCATACCAGTGCATTATGAATGGGGGTCCAGTTTCAAGGCTTAACATAATGCTGAGGTTGGGGGGGGTGGTGGAGTCTGTGACAGCACAGTGAGGCGGACTCTGTAAATTGTATAGCATGGAGCACTGGGATTTCAGTGTGTGTGTGTGAGTGAGAGAGACAGAGTGTGTGTGTGTGTGTGTGTGTGTGTGATTAATTAGATGCATTTACACTTACATTAACATTTAATAGTAAAGGAAAAGTTTATACATAAATTTATATAAACTCTTGTATCAGCACAACACACCTGCACCACCATGACAGTGTCACTGTAGTACTGAGCCTCATCCACCACGCTTATATTCACTGCTCTGTCCATGGTGCTGATCATCAGAGAAACAGATGGACTACAGAATGGAACTGTAGAAATACAAAGCCCATCTGTATGCTCAGAGGAGCTGATGGAATGGAGTCTAAGTGTAGAAACCTGCGTGTGTATCCGTGAACACTCAGTATTAGTTGTGTTGTCACGTCTAAAGACTTTTAGAGTGTTTACAATATTCATGTACACACCTCCCGCCCTCATAGCGCATCGTGTGTGTGTGTGTGTGTGTGTGTGTGTGGAGGGGGTGTCGTGGGTGTGTGTGCGTGTGTGTGTGTGTGTGCGCGTGCGTGCGTGCAGATGCGTTGCTGTGCAGCAGATACTGTGGTGACTTTTGCGCGCGCGCGCATTCTTTCACCTGTCACGCGGCGGAGCTGATGACGCGTCGTGGAGCGCCCGCCCACGCGCCCGCGTATCTGCGTCTCGCGCGGCTCGGCGGCTCCATCGTCAGGGACCCGCTGCGTGCATGGGCGAGCGCGCGGGCGCTGACGGCTCTGCGGGTGCGTGGTGCGCGAGGACGCGGTGGCGCACATGGCTGCGTAGCGCGCGGACGGCGGGGCGGACACTGCGGCGTGCGCGCGGCTGCGGCCGGGGATAGGCGCGCGCTGTCTTCCTCTGCGACGGTCGTGCGCGGCGGATCAGAGAGCACAGAGAAGCAGCCGCGGGTGTAGGGTTCGAGCCCGCGCGGGATGAGCGGCGCGCGGCGGGAGTTCCTGCAGCGTTCTGACGCACAGCGGAGAACATGAGAACCTTCCTCTCCACTTTTTTTGCGGCAACTGGAGCCGAAGAGCCAGAGAACTGCCCCGGGTGCGCGAGCCGGAGGAGAGAGGTGCGTGTCCGCGCGTGTGCGCGCCCGCTGGACCTGCAGCCGGACACCCGCAGCGCCCAGAACAGGGACGGATGATCTGCACGGGTTCGGCTCCTTCTGAGTTGTCCCTCACAGCGATGGATCTTTATTTATGTTCCTCATTTTAAGACTCGCCCTTATTTAAAAAAAAAAAAAAAAAGATTTAAGCGGTGCATGAAATATTTACACATTACAAACAGAACCGGGCGAAAGCATGGATCCCTGAATCATTCATTACTCTGTCCTCAGTCTTCTGAAAGCTGCTCATGCAAAACTAGAAACTGGAGACCTACAGCAGACCGACGGGTCCAGCTTTCATCCTCATTAGTGCTTCATTTATGTTTTTTTATTTAATTAATGATGTGCAAGTGTGCGCTGATAAAGCCAGCTGCAGAGGGTCTGTAATGTTGGGCTCCAGGGAGTAACTACCAAACCTCTGACTCCGGGGTGAACTTTTTGAGAAGCGGGTTGCAGCGGTCAGTGATGGATGTAAAGACAGACTGAAGACTCTGGGTCCAGCCGCATAGAGTCCTCTGTTCTTAACTCCACACAGACCGACTGACAGATAAGTGAAGGCCCCGAGCCTGAAGTCTCCGCTTTCTTTGGTAAGATTCTGGATCATATTATAGTTATAAACTTCACCTTTAAAAGCCGCCTAGTTTTATTCCTGTGCTTAAAATCGTTTATACATTAATACTTGATGTTCTGGAAAGCAGAATTCTGTGGTATTGAGCGCAGAGTGTTCACTCAGCTTATGTTGACATTGACGACGTCTGGTTCAAAGTCTCAGATCTTGTTGAACCCACAGGTGCTGGGTGAGTTTGGGCTGAGGGCCCTTGGTGGGTCGCTCGGGTCCTTCCACAGCGAACGTTCTCAGACTTGTTTGGTGCATGAGGGCTCAGACGTCCTTAAACAGGAAAGGTCGTTTGTACAAGATTCACAGCTGCAGGCTGGATTTTAGTCATAGTAATGGGTTTGAACCGATTCAGAACCGAGTCAGTACAGAATCAGTACAGATTCAGAACTGAGTCAGTACCGAGCCAAAACAGAGTCAGAACCAAGGTGGTACAGAGTCAGTTTTTCAGAGGGCTGGTTCTCTGGTTGGTGTTATGTTTTGTTGTATGGTTGGTTCTTGGGATGGTTCTCAGGTTGGTTCTCAGGTTGGGTTTCTGATTGGTGTTATGTTTGGTTGTATTTTTGGTTCTTGGGTTGGTTCTCTGGTCGGTTCTCTGGTTGGTTCTCAGGTTGGTTCTTGGGTTGGTTCTCTGGTCGGTTCTCTGGTCAGTTCTCAGGTTGGTTCTTGGGTTGGTTCTCTGGTCGGTTCTCTGGTTGGTTCTCAGGTTGGTTCTTGGGTTGGTTCTCAGGTTAGGTTTCCGATTGGTGTTATGTTTGGTTGTATTGTTGGTTCTTGGGTTTGTTCTCTGGTCGGTTCTCTGGTCAGTTCTCAGGTTGGTTCTTGGGTTGGTTCTCTGGTCGGTTCTCTGGTTGGTTCTCAGGTTGGTTCTTGGGTTGGTTCTCAGGTTAGGTTTCCGATTGGTGTTATGTTTGGTTGTATAGTTGGTTCTTGGATTGGTTCTCTAGTTAACAGTGGAACAGCTTCAGTTCTGATGTTTAAAGTGTCATGATGCAGTCATTAAATCATCTCCATCATGAAAAATGGTTTAATAATCGTTCTTTCTTTCTTTCGTACCTTCATTATGGAGCTAATTTCTGTTTAAACCCAGGAATAAAGCTCACAGTAATAACACCCACCACGTCTCTTAAATTAGCCGTGTTCGTCATCACAGCAGATAGTTTTCGAGGACTGTGCGCAGTATCAGTGTGTCCTCGTACACAGGCCTCTCAGAATCCAGTGGGTGAATTTGGCGTCGCCTCGAACGCTCGCTCTCCTGACGATGCTTTAATCACCGAATAAATTCAGTTCAACTTAAACCTGAAGCTTAAGCTTTTTTAAAAAACCAAGCAGGACATAAAATAAACACATTTAATTAAATTCACTGTGAGTTTTATTGAGTTTACACCTTTCACCTGCAGAACCTTTGATGGTACATTCTGAGGTTGGTTCCTTCCACGTGTAAAGGCTTTCTGCAGGACTTTGGAGTGTAACTGGTGTCAGGGCAGAGGTCAGACACTGATGTTGGGTGAGGGTACCTGTCTCACTATCTCTGTTGAAGTTTAGTCAGGGCTCCGTGGGACCACACCCACCCAACCAGAACTTTATGGACTGTGTGCTGGCTCTCAGACATGCAGAAGACCGTCCCCAAACGGGAGACGCACAGTTCTCCTAAATAACAAGGTGCTTGATTTTATAAACACGCCGTTAAAGACATTTTATTGGTTGTTTTTGAGGAAAACTAAAAATAAAAGGATGAATTTTCTCATGACTTGGATTTGATCTGATCTCAAAAGTTTACCTCTGAAGTCGAAAGTGAATCAGTAAATACTACACATGTAAATATTTAAATACATTAGAGGAAGTGAGTTCAGTTACTTTATTTAATCTGCTGCTTAGATTTCGTTTTAATTTTTGAAGAATAAATCAGATCATAAACACTGGGAGCTTTAATGTCTCAGCTTTATTCGAAATGTCCTGAGGACATGCTGCGTTTTTATTTTGAAGATAAATAGACATTTTATATGTAGAATCTCAATGTTGGAAATGAATAAAACAGAAAACGAGCTGTTGAACACAAAGATCAGAAGATGGTTAAAATATTAAAGGTTAATATTTGAAATGATGGGTAGTTTTGTTCAGTTCTTCAGTCTCATGGTGTTTAAAGATCCTGAGGTCTTTAGTTCAGACTCACTGTGCAGAACTTTACTCGCTTCTCCACAACAATCGTATCAGCTCATCCGAGGTTTATTGGAAGAGCCGCTCCTGAGAGTAACCCCCCCTCCCCCCATACCCAAAAGTTAATTAGAGCAGACTCAGAGTTACAGACGAGTTTGTATAATTCAGCAGAGGAACATCACTGAACTACAGACTCAGAGTTCAGGACTGAAAACTTCTACATTGGTCCTTTAACTCTTTGAGATCTGATTTATAATAAAACATAAAGTATTTAAATTAGTGTGACCTCCTGACGACAAGAATCGACAATTCAATCCCAAATGTTCCTACTGTTTTTTTGTTTGGTTTTTAATGAATATTTTATTAGTTTAAACTTTTTAGCTCATGGGTTTTGTCCTAAAGTTAAAGCTCCTCCCACATCTTTACATTTTCAGTTACTTTCTCTAAACTCGGTGTGTGATGGTTAAAGTATTTAAATGTTGACCAGAAGATCAAAGGGATTTGTTCTGTTTCTTAGCCTTCAGTTAAGTCCACTGCAGAACCCCATTGTGCGGGGCCAGAAATGACCACGGGCCTCTGACCGCAGTGTCTCTGCAGTTGGGCATCACCGAAGCGCACAGTCCCTGCTGCCACGACGGCCCGTCAGGATGCTCCATCTTGTCGTCTTTTTCTGAATTCTTTTCTCGCTCGTCGTTCACGCGCCTCTTCCTCTTGTCCTCCCACTCACTCGGAGCGGTCACTCTTCAGCTGGCCGTCCTTCTTCAGCCGCCCACCCGCTGTCTGCAGTGGGCAGTCGGTCTCAGGTAGAACACTCCTCACAGAGCGTTTCCTTACAGCACTTTAAGGAGCTTTACTTGCTGACCAATTTATTTTTGACACTTTGTCGATGTTAATGAGCCCCGGAGCAACGGCGCACCCTCAGCTTAAAGGCTTTTTATAGTGACGTCCAGATTTCATGGATTACAAGCTGAAGGAGCGCAGCGTACAATGTTCATCACCAGACCAGCACAAAAGTATACGGACATCACACCTTTATACGGTCATTGATGAGTTCATCTCCATCAGTGAGCTGCTTTGATGTGGTAACAGGTGACATCACAAACATCAAAACGGAAACGATAACGGGTTTGTCGTTTTGGAACCTGTTCTGAGAAACATGATGAACCTCAGAGGAACCTTTTTGGTGTCCTGTTGCCTCTGTCCTAACTTTTTATTAGTCTTATTAGTTCATTCATTCATTATCTTCCGCTTTATCCTCTATTAGGGTCGCGGGGGGGGGAAGGGGGTGGGATTCCCCATGCACATCCAGGGGAGAACATTTCGGGCGCTTGGCAGACACACACAGGATAGGGCGCCAATCTATCGCATGGCACGCACTCAGTCACACAGACACACTCTATATGGGGCAATTTGGAGAACTCAATTGACTTGATCCATGTTTTTGGACGGTGGGAGGAAACCGGAGAACCCGGAGGAAACCCACGCGGACACGGGGAGAACATGGAAACTCCACCCAGATGGTGATTCGAACCGGGAATCCCCAGCGCTGAGAGGAGAACATGCTAAACCACTAAGCCACCGTGCTGCCTTAGTCTTATTAGTATCACATAAAATGTTTGTTTTTGATGTTTAGAACGTACTGTTAGGTTCCTCAGTGAGAACGCTGGGATTTTTGTAGAACTCTGTAACATGATATCACTCTCGCAAAATCAAATCCAATCATTAAGTGGAAGTAATATAAGGAGGCAGTGATTAGTTGTGCGCGGGGTTAATCTGGAAGTCATATCTTTTGCTTTGCATTTCCTCGGCGCTCTCAGGGTCTCATAATTAATGCAGTCTCTTTAAAGCTTTGAAAATATTCCTCCATCTGTTTATCCTACAGTGGCCTCAATTTAAAAGTATCAGCATCGGAGGCGAGTGTGCGAGAGGAGCGCCGTACCGGATGCTTCCACCACTCTGATCAGATTCACCTTTAATAAGCACTCGCATTCCTGAACAACACATCTGTGCATTTAGGAATAAATGATGGCAGCATGGTGGCGCAGGGTTGGTGCCTATGCTGATGGTCTGTGTTTCTGACCTGCGATGGGCTGATGGTCTGTGTTGGTATGATAGTCTCTGAGGGATGATGGGTAATCTAATGTTAAATTAATTGTGTAGTGGAGTGTAAGGTAAAAAACTCAAAAAGTGTCTTTGCAACAGATGTCATTAATGATGACCTGCCAATCAGTGACTTTAAAGTTATCAGATATATAAAATACTCAGATCAGCTCGTCTGGTACCAACAACCATGTCACATCCAGATTCACTTTTCATCTTCCTTTCAGTGAGTGAGTTTTGAGTGTATACTCTGCACCCAGTTGATGCTCAGCGGGAGTTTAATCTATAATTCATGTATGATCTTTAGGGAGCGTACACACGTGAGAGACAGACCCGGCTGGCATGTGGCCTGACGTCGCCGCACGAAGCTATTAAAGGCTAATTCTTTAGTCAATAGTTTTTAGCGTGTTGTATTTATGGACTCTGAAATCTGAAGATTAGGAACCGTGCTCCGGAGTTTCATGTTGCTTATATATTTGTATATTTTTTAATAATTCTACTTTTAGCACCAGCTGGTTCTTTCTCTCTGGATTGTGCGTTCCTGGAGTTGCCACATTTTTCTTGCTTTGAAAGGCGACTTGTTGCGTGGTGACGGTTTTACTGAAGCTCAGGGTTATTGTATGCTTATTCCGTTATTGCACACCCACTCTGAAAACCAGTCCTCATTCCCGTCTCTCTCGCCTGCTCTCTTCCTTTCCTCCTCTCTTGGGTGATGCACATAGCAGAACAGGCTTGGCTTGAAGCTGTTCCCACCCACACACACACACACACACACACACACACACACACACACACATGTGTATATATGTACATATACTCACTATTCTCACAATCACTTTACTTTTTGACATCTCATTTGCATACTGAATTGAGTGGTGTGTGTGTGTGTGTGTGTGTATGGGTGTGTGTGTGTTGGCCTCAGCTCAGTGTACACAGACCGAATCATGTACAGTATTCCAATCAGAAGCGTCTGCAGCCGTAAGAATAATTTTTATTCACATTTCTTTTTTATTTTGAAGAAATTAATTAACATAGTTTTACAGTTTTTCAGTTTTTTAAACTTTAATATGAAATTCGGCACGGTGGCTTAGTGGTTAGCACGTTCGCCTCTCAGCGCTAGGGATTCCCGGTTCGAATCCCCATCTGGGTGGAGTTTCCATGTTCTCCCCGTGTCTGCGTGGGTTTCCTCCGGGTTCTCCGGTTTCCTCCCACAGTCCAAAAACATGGATCAAGTTAATTGAATTCTCAAAATTGCCCCCTATAGAGTGTGTCTGTGTGAGTGAGTGTGTGCCCAGCGATGGATGGGCGCCCTGTCCTGGGTCTACCTGCCCAGCGCCCGAGACGTTCTCCCCTGGATGGGCATGGGGAACCCCACCGCGACCCTAATAGAGGATAAGCGGGAGATAATGAACGAATGAATGAATATGAAATTCCTGAAATTCCTTCACACAGTCCATTGAGTAACAAATCATAAAAGTATTTTAAACATCTCAGATATTTCCAGCAGCTAAAACAGACTCCTGTGTAGATTGGAACACTGTGGGTCGGTCACAGAAAAGGGCCTTCCCCAAACTGTTCCAACAAAAATGGAATAAACAGGTTTGATTGTTTCTTTCTTCTTAAAATATTTATAAATGTAATAAAATGATAAAATGTAAGTTACAGTGGAGTAGCGCAGGGTTGATCTGATTGGATAGTTCTTGATGACAGTGATGCTGTAACGATCATGAATAATTAATAAAGCAATAAAACCTAGTTAACAGTGATGTTAATGCAATCCTTTAAGACGTAACACACGGCGGATCTGAACCTGAGGTCGTGTGTCGCCTTCACTGTTGTCTCGTTAAGCGGCCGGTGGACGAACCATCTGCAAATTAATGATGTATGGTTGAAGCTGTAAAACATGATGTCCACTATAAACTGAGTGAGGAGTGTAATGAGCTGCAGTTAGTGTTTAATGTGCTCGCTGAACTGCAGCCTGCAAAAGAACCGTATGGTTCTCATCGTGCTCTCTGAATGGACCGATCAATAACGTTCGGAGCGGTAATAACGGATCACTGTTATTCTCCTCACAGACAGGATAATTGTATGTAATGTAACCTCCCCCCCACACGTTCATTCGGTGGAAAACAAGGTGCCGTTCTGAATCACGACGCTCGCTCTCGGGAACGTCTCTCGGGAAATTTTCTACCTTTCAATATTTTGCAGCACATCTAAAACATGATGAGGCTCTTCTCCTGCTGGGTCTGTACACCCCCCCGCCCCCACTCCCCGGGGATCCGTTTGGCAGGGTTTTAATATTTTACTTATAGAATTAAATATTCAAAGCGCTATTTATCGTCTGAGGACATCGAGCCTGATGGTCTGATCGAATTCTCCGTTTTATTATAAAACTAAAATAAAGACTGCAAAACAATTATTAAAGACATTCCATTGAAAGCTTTCACTTTTATTAAACTGAATTTTTAGAGTCGTTCTGATTCAGAGCTGAGCAGGAAACTAAACGGAGTTGTTTTTTTAACATTGCATTTGCATTTTTTATGCCGTCCACATCAGAACAGGTCAGCAGATTTAAAGGTCTCTGTTTCATTAAGTTTAAAATGTCAGAGAGATTCAGACCGCAGCCGTAAACAAAACGTTCAGTTCCTCAGGTGGTGGAACAGTTTGGGGAAGGCCATTTTCCGTTGACAAAGTCCATAGTGAGGAGATGTTTGGTGTGGAAGAACATGACTGATTCCCACGGACACACACTCCAGAACCGGTCCGTGTTCCCTGTTCTGCAGTGTGGACGTGTGTAGCTGAATTGTCCTGTGCACTGAGCTCCTCGTTGGCGGAGTGTGTCAAAATCCTTTACTTCTGAAATGGAGGCTGTAACCATGGTGATCCAACAAAGAGCTAGAATTCAGGAAAATACACTTTAGTGAGCGCGAAAGAAAAGAGCAGAAGAAAAATCTGCTCTCTGCGCTTCGCTCTGAGTCCGTGCACATGCCTCGACAGCGGAGCGCCACCATGAGGTTGACTTCAGTTATACCGCGTTAATTACACAGGTCCTCGGTGATGTCGGTGGATCTGATTAATGACAGCTTCAGGTCGTTTGGTGATCTCGGTCATTTGGACTCTGGCAGGATTGTTGGTGCCTGACTGACTGTAATGGCTGATTTCTGGAGTTGAAAAAGTTCCTCTTTCAGGTCGTATAGAGACGTTTAGAACAGAGTTCTGGAACTTTCCTAAGTGAAGGAGACATAAAGATGAAAAGAGCACCATGAATTCAATTTAAACTGCACAACTCACCACAACAAACACCATCTACAAAGACCAGTTTGTGACTTTGGTGTTTGTTTCCGTTGCTGCTGATTAAAGAGCCGAGTTTTGGGTTTCGGAACAAAACCGTAATCACCTTGAATTCTGAAGCCTTCTGTATCAAAGACTTTATTATTATTACAGTTCTCACACTAATTTCACTGTGACGGAACGTACACTGGAAGTCTCTCTCTCTCTCTCTCTCTCTCTCTCTCTCTCTCTCTCTCTCTCTCTCAGCAGGGTCAGCCTGGCTGTCCAGGTTTTTCTTTATCTTCTTTTAATTATGGAGTTTTAAAGACGAGCTTTGAGCTGTAGCTCTGTGTGTGTTCAGTATCCTCCTCATGCTAATTAAAAAAAGCACCATGACTAGACAGTTTATTGTTTTCTGAGATATAACCAATCAGCATGCGGCTGAAGGTTTATCTATTGGTTTTATATTTCTTAAGTGTAGGGGATCAGGGGACGACCTCCCGTACAGTTCAGTGCATTATTATTTTATTATTCAGTCGGCTGATGTAGCTTAACAAATCAAAATAACGCTGTTGGGATCGGTGCGAGACGTTTATTAAAGGAACAGGAAAAATACAAACGAGGGATCAGACAGAAAGTCAAAAACGAACACATGACCAGAACGGCAACCAATAGAAAAACTCAGTAATTAAATTAAACGACGGCGTGAGGAGGAATGAAGCTAATTAACTGAAACACAAAGAGGAAGTGAGCAGTGCACCCACACTCCTGATAAATACAAAATGTACAGATTAAAGTTTATTTTCCATCAGTTTAACAAAATTATAAAAATCATTTAGTTAATATTTAATGAAGGTGAACAGAAGGGTTTTAGCAATTCTCGTTTATTTCATTTAGTGATACTTTGTAAATCTGCTGATTCATTTGACATGATTTTATTCTGTTAAAGTTCATTAAAGGTCTTTGTAGTTGATCTTTGGAACATCTGCATCCGTCTGCATGACGGCACGTCCTCATTGGTTTTCTCATGATTGGTTATATGTTATTATCCAGGTGTTTGAGGAACAGATGTTGTTCTTTTTATAAACATCTCAGTGAAGTAAACGAGGTCCAGTCTGAAGTCCAGCTTCGTTTTCAGTGAGTCGGCGGCGGCGGCGGCGACAGTTGGTACGAGGCGGAGGGGTTTGATGATGATTGCTTCCTCTGGCTTTCTGAAAAAGGAAAAGCAAGCCGGTGTTTAACAGTCCAGCTGTTCCTGTCAGCGCGCTCCACGGCTCGGTCCTCGGTCCTCAGGCGTTCTGTCTCTCGGTTTGACGATGTTTCCCTCGGCTCTGTCCTCCCTCTCTGTCTGAACACAGACAACGCAACATTCAGAACAACTGAAAATCAGAGGCTTACATACAGTAATCACACAAATATACTGCTACACACACACACACACACACACACACACACACACACACACACACATAAACAGAGCATGTTTGTTTATCTCAGTGTCAAAATGTTGATCTTTAGTTTCATCCTGTTGTAATGAATCATTAATTAAATGAATAATTAAGTATAATGATGTTCATTTGGTTGGAAGAGTTCTGAAATATGGAACATGATGTTTTAAACCTCGCTTTACTTACAACACTGTTTAGTGATTAATAAACGAGGAACGCTGACAGACGGCCGGCGTATTGATTATTCAGAGGAGTTTCAGTTCTGATCGTCTTTTGATTTTAGAAGCACGCTGTACACGCCTGTGCCCTCACCCTCACCCTCACCCTCACCCTCACCCTCACCACAGTACAAACATCTGCAGATTTGAGGTTTGAGGTCCGTTATGGTTGGAAACCTGATGCTCCTCCTAAAGAAACCCCTCTGTTTATCTGAGTTTCAGACCGACACTGAATTCACTCCTCATGACTGGGATAGTCCCCAGATGCACCTATTTGTAGAAAACCCTGACCTGGATATCAAACCCATGACCCTCTTACTGTAAGGTGGAATCTTTAATGACATCACCACCATGCAGCCCATTAATACAACATTCATTTATAATTAATGTAATTATATCTTCTTTGTGAGTTTCGTGTTTTTTGTGTTTTAAATCATTAATGAATCATTTACATTATTTTATTTTTACTCAGAGTTTTGATACAAAGTGGTTTCCTTCACACGAGTCTTCAGCGTCCACAGCTGAAATCCTGTCCTCTGAAGTCTGACTTTATTGAGACTGACTCATTAACATCCACTGATGATTCACCTCCGTTACCGTGAACATCACAGCGTTAGAACGCATTCTCCGGGTTTTCACCTTGAAAGAACTTCAGCCTGACAATAGGGGGACACTGTGCATCCGCTGGTGGGGATGAATCGGAACAGTGATGGAGGAAAGAGTGGTGCACAGCCATGAGACGAACCAATCCCAGATGATTGTGGAAGCCTGAGTTAGTGAGTGTGAGTCACGGTCATGCTGTAATGATATTTCTGTCCTTATTTCTGACTCAGTCAGGCTTTATGTTGTCATACGAAGCCGAGGCGCGCTGCGAGGTTGGGTAACTGTTCAAACTTTTAAAAGGTCAGACGTGAAAGGTTTTAATAAAGTTATAATCTCACAACTGTAAAGTCCCGGGTTCGATTTCATGTTCTCCTCATGCCTGCCTCACCTCAGTCCTCACAAGGACACCAGGGAGATTTCCCTTGCCACTGCTGTCCTTTCAGCTGACTCTTTGATTGTGTCACTGTGATTGACAGGTCAGCGTGCATGCAGCCCCGCCTTCCTGATAGCACAGTTAATGTGGTGTCCATGGGCCATGGACGCCGATGTCTGTACCTGTTATTTGTAGGTGATTGGGTGGAGGATTTTCTGTTTCTCCAACAGAGAAGAAAAAGACTGCACACTATCAGTTCACATTCTGGAGATTATTATTGGATATGTGAGGACAATGGCTTTATTACAGAATGTGTGTGTGTGTGTGTGTGTGTGTGTGTGTGTGTGTGCATCCCTAAATGAGACTGAGACTTTTAGGAAGGTGGTTTTTCATCCACAGAGAGGTGAGTTAAGAAAGCTTCACAGAGACGGACATGACAGAATACAGGAGTTAACTGTGAAGAGAGAGAGAGTGAGAGAGAGCACTGCTGGATTCATGGAGAAAAAAAAACATGCGTGGGAGAGGAAGCCTGAAACATGAGGAAGATGGGGGTGGGGGTGGGGGGGACATACGTAGAGGAAGCATTGATATTAATAGCTCTTTATAACGTAACGTATATCCACGACTCTGTGGTAATGATTCAGACATTGATCTGTGATTAAATAAACCTCTGTCTGCAAATCACAGACCTCTGCACTCACACTCATCCTGTCGGTCAGCGCCGGCACTCCGGATCCGGATCCTGACCGATCCTTCAGTCCAACACCCCACACCCTGCTCTCAGTTAAACCTGAATGAGATTAATCCCAGGTTTCTGAAGGTAATCTGAAGGTGTGACATCACAGAATGTGTGTTCCACCTCACTGTGTGTTCACTGTTCAGAACCCGATGGAATTCAGGGGGCCAGTCGGCTCCATAAACCCAAACCCGTGTCTCAGGTTCTGGGTTCTGTTTTTTGGTGCAGTGTATTTTTGGGGTTTTCAATCCTTTCATTTATACTGAGTTTGTTGTCCTTCTGTGACAGATAATAAACCCCCTCTCTCTCTCTCTCTCTCTCTCTCT
>JAFMOD010000179.1:100826-136310 GCA_019802435.1 Corydoras maculifer
GCATACCAAACACTAACAACCACAAATACATACCAAACACAAACAACAAATACATACCAATCACAAACAACAAATACAAACACAAACAACAAATACAAACAACAAACACAAATACATACCAAACACAAACAACAAATACATACCAAACACAAACAACAAACACAAATACATACCAAACACAAACAACAAATACATACCAAACACAAACAACAAATACATACCAAACACAAACAACAAATACATACCAAACACAAACAACAAACACAAACAACAAATACAAACCAAACAAAAACAACAAATACATAACAAACATTAACGACAAATACATACCAAACACAAACAACAACAACAAACCAAACACAAACAAACAACAGATACATACCAAACATCAAACACAAATACATACCAAACACAAACAACAAACACAAATACATACCAAACACAAACAGATACATACCAAACACAAACACAAATACAATCCAAACACAAACAACAACAACAAACACATACCAAACACTCATTCTCTAAACTCTGGTGTTTGTAATGTACAGTCAGTACAGATCACGTCCACTATTTGGTATCCTGTAATGAGAACAGGATGCAGAACCGTTCCACACACTCTATAGATTTGTTTTTTTAGGGATCAGATTTCTGTTCATTCGACTCAGAGTCGGATTTGATCTGCAGAGATTCTTTAGCTTTTGTAACGTATGGATTTGTGAAACGTCTCTCAGTTCATACATTCCACTCTGAAAAGCATGTAACCATGGCAACAAACTAAAACACTGCTGATTCCTCAGACTCCGGGTTTTTAACGTCTTACAAGGTCACGTCGCTTCATGCTGTTTTGAAAACGTTAAAGGTCAATATACACAGAAATGCCAGTTTATTAGTAAATTGGTCTGAACTGCAAACGTTGTGATGTTTTCTGAAGCGCTCATATTGTTTATGAAATGTGTTCTTAACTTTAATAATGTGATGTGTTTGTAAACCATCAGTCTCATCACATGATGTAAAGGTTTGTGCTTTGTTCATGTTTTTATATTTCAGTAACGTATGTTCTCATGAAACATCCCATGGTCATGTGTTTGTAGGTCCACAGCTTATTGTCCTTCATTTAAACATAAAGAAGTCTCTGATATCCATGGCTCGGTGGAGGTAGAACAGAGTGGAACTGTACACATGGTGGCGCTAGTTCAGAAACACTTAAATTTAAAGCAGCAGAAAGAGAAGAACGCAGGAGGAACAGTGCACCATGTGATCAACATCTCCCTCATTAACAAACCACTGTCGTCTTCTTTCTCCGTTTCTTTTCTTCTCAGTTGTTTTCTTTGGTTTATCCTGTCTTCTTCCACTTCCTGTGTTTTCTCTAAACTCTTTCAGGTTACGTCCACATTACAGAGTTACATCTGACGTCCACAGTAAGCTCAGCTTTTTGAGACACCAACGTCTAAAAATGTTTCCAGTCCTGAGGGGTTTAGTTAGATGTAAATGGAAGGAAACCGAGAAGATAATGAAGCACGTGGACGGAGACGAGTGTGGACGTAACCTCAGTCTGATGTTCGAACGTCCTCACTGTTCCCAACTATTCTTCTCATTTCTTTTCCCCTCCTGCCCTCCTCTCCCCCTCTGTTAGGATGATCCATATTCTTCTCTGGGTTCTGTTGAGCAGACCTTGGTTCCAGGTGGGGGGGGTGCTCTGCCACTGAACCCCATCCTGGG
The DNA here is from genome assembly GCA_019802435.1 of Corydoras maculifer. Lineage (NCBI taxonomy): Eukaryota > Metazoa > Chordata > Actinopteri > Siluriformes > Callichthyidae > Corydoras > Corydoras maculifer. The sequence continues at coordinate 102,549 of JAFMOD010000179.1, forward strand.
TCTCTCCGCCTCGGCCAACCCCCCCTGGAATGGAGCGCTACCTCCACTGCCCCCTCAACTGCTCATCAGCCAGAATGGGGACCTGCGTGGCAGTACCGGCCTCCCTGGCACAGCCAATGTTACGACAGCAGGGGTGGCGTCCTGTTGGGCTCCACAGGGAGGGAGGCTGGGATAGCCTCCGAGAACAGTGCGAGTGCAAATCCTGACTTTAAGGATTTTAATTTTCACATTTTCAAGCATAAATATTACTCCACATTCCGACTGAAGTCTGTGGCTGATCTGCCGAGTCGGCACACGGTGGAGGACCGTCGGTCTGATCGCGTGATGGTTCATATGAACGGTCCACAACTTAAAGGGAGGTTTATTTCAACAGTGAGAGATAATTATATCATTGAAGTGATTTTCTCTTTCACTTTAAATAAATCTACACTTAACTTTATTGACGGTTCATATTTTTGTCAGCGTGCAAACTCAATAAATCAACACGCGATCAGATCATCGTTTCCTTCACTGCACGTCCATTCTCATGTTTTTATGTCCATTTAATGGAAATGTTAATGAGGGGGGTGTGATACATTTATATTAATGATTAAAATTCTGTAACATAACGTTGCGTTTCCGTTTACGTCAGTGATCTGCTCTGCTGACTGATTCAGACGTGTCATTCATTTTGAGTGACTCTTTTTTAGTGAGTCATTTGGTTCTTTAAAACTAAATTATCAAGTTTACAAATAAAATCAAACCCTCACCAAGTTACAAAATCTGAACAAATTAAGATGAAGAAATAAACGGAACATTCAGCAGAATCGCTTTTATTTAATCAGACGTTCTATTAATATACAGAACTGAACGTTATATTAATACATTCATTAAAAAAAACAGAACAAATAAATTTACATAAAGTTCAAATACGTTGCTTTATAACCAAACGCGTTTTAAATTCAGAATTTCTGAAATAAAAACTGAACCTCCAGGAAAATTATTTAGTAAATTTTATGAACTATAGATTTTATCGTTAATTATGTGTTATGGATAACTTCAGTATAAATGTCTTGTGATGTCATCATCATTCATCTCATTCCTCATTCCCATCACCTGTTACTATAGCGCCGTCACGCCGTGTGTGTGTGTGTGTGTGTGTGTGTGTGTGTGTGTGTGTGTGAGAGATGGTTTATGGATCAGCGTCAGCTGTGAACCTGTGGAATGAATGAAAACTTTTGGATGAATGAGGTCATGTGACTCGAACCTCAGGTCGTCCAGCAGAGTAAATGTTCCCTGGACCCTGAAGCACCTGCTGACCTCGCTCTCTCTCTCTCTCTCCCCCCTCAGCCGATCTACGGTGGGCACAGCGGGACGTGATCGGACGAGAGCAGATCCAACCGATATGTGACTGACCCCGTGTCAGTCCCGGAAACCTCTCGCGTCTGATTGGTTGAGAGAGGAGGGAGAGGAAGAGCCTGAGCTTATCATCATGCGCCAAACCTGAAATTTAAAAAAACCACAAGCACATGATTTTAAGAATTTAGCACATTGTTCTTTTAAATTCTCGTTTTCTGATTCCATTAACGATATTCATCCAAAATATGACAATCAGTTGTTTTGTATGTCGTGAGGTCACACCGTCCCCGCCGCGGTCGCGTCCTCTCATTCGGCCGCTCTTCATTTCTGCAGAATGATGGAGGAGCGCCTCCTTCCTCAGACTCTCTCTCTCTCGCTCTCTCACTCAGCCGGGGTGTTTGTAGAGAGCGTACGTCATCGAACCCTCGGACCTCCCTCCACTCTAATAATGACTCAATAAGACTCTATGCTTTGTTGTTTTTGTTCTTTCTTACACCGAGCCTTTTCAAACTTTTTATGGAGGTGTGGTCTTTTCTGAGCCAATCAGACGTCGCCATACTACTCAGAACTCCCTCCCGAGGAAGCCGTCCACCGGCGGCGCCTCCTCTCTGTGCCTAAAGAGCTCTACACTCAACAGCAGAACGGGACTTTGCTGACGGGAGCAGACGGGACGCTCGCCCTCCGGCGCGCTGGACTTTGTTCAGAGTACGATGCTGATGCTGAATTCTCATGGTGTGTTTGGACTTGCTGCTTCAAGGATGCACATCCTTTCATCTCATCTGCCAGACTGGATGGACGTCAGGTCACGAGAGCGGGGCAGCCGCGTGTGGGTGAGCGTCGGGACGACGGGATGTTGAACGTCACCTGCGCACAAAAGACAGACTGTAACCGCGACCAGGTGCTTCTTTGCATCAATGCGAATGGATTCGTATTTTCCTTTGTGAGTGTATGCATGCATTGTGTGTGTGTGTGGGGGAGAGAGAGAGAGAGAGAGAGAGTAAAGTGGGAAATAAGACGGTGACGAAATGGGCAACAACAAGACGGGTTCAAAGAGTCATCAGCTCACGGCAGGGATTCACCTGGAGAGGGAACAGCATCAAAGAACAGAGGCATTTCTGATCTCGTATTTATTAGAGTCTAGCTTTAGGATTTATAATAGAACTATAGCCCATCTTTACTCTACTAGACTTTATTTAAGCACAAAATATACCCATTGATGTATTGTGACATTGTACTATAATAATCTCCTGCATGGAGACACAAACATACATATAAATATTATTTATATATATATATATAAAAACACACGAACATCGATCAGAAGAAGGAAGAGTAGCAGCATTAATCAGTTTCATTCCTCATGGGTCCTGATCTTATCTTTCTTTAGTCACACTGATTCCCTGAGGTAACACTTTATAAACGGCATCATTAAACGTACGCAGTGACAGTTCACACCAAACGGATCAAAAGGTGGAATGAGAAAAAACGATGGAGATTTAAGAGCTGAAACAATTATGATGAATGATGTTGCTATAGCAACCATCAACTTACATCACTTTGGGACGGCCCCCGTGTCAGCAGTTCACAAGAAACCACCAAGTAGGTAGATCTTCCAATAACTGCTGTGTGAGGTTTACGAAAGCCTGAAACCCAGAATCAGGAACATCAACCAAATATCATTAAAAAACGAGGACCAAACTAATAAAGTGTTACCTCCTCAGACACTTCAGCTCCACGTTACCTGCTGTTGGATGGAGGTTCTTTCAGAAGGGGGCGCTGATTTTATTGCTGGATGTTGGATTGGATGTAAATAGACCTTGAGGACGTAGGAATTTGGAAACCTGTTGATTTTTACACTTTGATTCATTTTCCTGAGTCCTGTTGTTTTTGGGATTCTTCCTTGATGTTCAGTAGATGATGACATGCATATACACCATTCGTTGGCTTCGCTGGTAGCTTCTTAGTCTCTTGCTTTCGTTTCATTTAATAGGATTATTTTTGTGGTGGTTGAAAATATTGATCTTTTTTTTTGTCCGTACTTCAGTTCTTATTTAGAGAAGATGTTTAACCCTGAGAAAAGCGTTGTAACCCTGAGGCTGGAGATTCTACTCGTGAATCTTCGGTCACGCTCTCGGAGTTTGGCTGAGAACTTAAAAGAACCTAAATGTTCCTACGAAGCGAAACCTTCCAAACCTTTAGTCACGTCTGTGTATGAAAGTCCTCCTGAGATGGTGGTGGTGGTGAATCGGTTCTCCCATCGTGTAGCGCTTCAGTTTCCTCGGTTAATGAGTTCTTTTCTTCAGAAAGACGCGTCTACCGCAGGTTCCTTTCCGTAAACTTAGCCATAGACATGGACAAGCCATACACACTGTCCTTCTCGCAGGCTTCAGGAGAGCAGGATTGTACATATTTATATAGGAACCACAGGAAGGTGAAGCGCTGAAGGAACGGCTCGGTGGCGGACGTACGGAGAAACCTCGTGAATGTTAATATTGTTCAGAAGATAAATGATTCTATTCAGATATGAATATTATTGTAATTATCATTGCTTTCATTTGATTGATGACATGATTGATCAGCAATTTCTTTCGGTTTGTCAATATGAGTTTACATTTATTCCAGAAGTTTAAATAATTGGAGGAAATAATAAATAGATATATGCTAATGTTTAAAGCTGTTTCATTTCTTTCTGCTTGACCATCATGGGGACCTCCTGAGGTTTACTGTCTATACGTTTGGGACTATGATGAAACCTCAGCTACGAAGGTTAAGGTTGGGCTATTTGTTCAAATCAAAAGGTTTAACTCACATCGTCCCCCCGTTGGTCCTGAGTCGTCCTCAGTTCTTTGAAGCTGAAACACTGCAAACACAAGCTGAGAAATAAAATTCCTTAAAAAACAACAGAACAAAGAACTTCAGATTTAAATGAAACTCCCTTCAGAGTTTATTTCACTTCACACTTATTCAGAAGCGTTACAGCTGAACATTCCAAAACATGCATCATTCTCTTCTACAACATGGACTACATTCTTTAAACACTCAGATAAAGGATGAGATGGATCACTAACCTAAAACGATATGAAACATAAATAAAGGTCTAATGTACAAACAGAACTGATCCTAAAACAGCAGCTCTGATGGAAGAGATGGTTCTGTTACAGACAGATGTAGTTTACATGCTGTTCCCAAATAAACATCCTGTCACTAAATTAAAGTCCTGATTGAATAATTCCATCAGAAAAGGCTGCATAACTTAAGCTTTTCATTAATGTTTAACTTTTTGTAGATCAAGCTAAAAAAAGATATGAGAATAGGATTTAATTCTGTATAAATAAAAGAAGGCACTTTAGCACCTGGTTAATTCAACCTGCATTCGAAGAGGAGCATGAAACTATTTTATAACCATGTATAAAACACAAAGCTGGAGTTAAAGGTTAACAATGATCAATAAAGAGACTTTAATATGAAGGTGGTTACTAAAACGCCAGTAAATGGAGTTGGAGGGATCTGTCGCCGTCTGGTGGCAACCTGCGATATAACATTCGACTTATCCACTAATAATTTGACACAGTTTAATTTTAAATGACACATTTAACCAAAAAGAGTGGCAAGGCCTGATCTCTGTGGATTTTGGCTACTAAACTGCATCAGGTGTATATCTGATTATCTGTGGCAGATAATCTCTCTCACAAAATATAATCAGAGTCTCAACTGAGAGTCTCTTTACAGATTAATGGTAAAGGCTTAAAACTCTGGGATAACATCTCAGTTAAAACAGTACAGAGCTAAAATAACCAACCAAACAGGTACTAAAGAAAAACCTGCTTCTAATGAGTAAAACAAACTACAAACATAAATAATATTTAAAATAATGCTGATGGTTGCATTTCGCGTTGGACCTGCAGTTCCTTATGTATTCCTGTTGGAGCTACAGGTTTGATTCAGCTGCTCAGACTGGAGTTACACCAGTGGCACCAGAACCATCTCTGAATGAACAGAGTACACGGCTGGTTCTGATCCAGGACGCTGGTGGACCTTCAATTAAAACGCACTCTAGAGTTTTAGGAATAAACCTTATTTAGAGGGAAGTTTAGCTGCTGAGGCACTTATTTTCTTCTCTTCTTTATCATCATCATCATCACTGAGGAAGAACAGAGGGAACATCCCAAGCAGGCAGCCGATGGTGACACCGATGGCTTTTCCCTGCACAGAGCAACAAACGTTCAATCAACAGATATGGATCTACAGCGGCGCTACACTTCTACAATTTATTTTTAAATATATTATTTATCTGATTTAAAACGATGCAAGTAAATATTTGGATGAAAACAGAAGGAAACGTTAAACCTAAAATTTTTTAAAACAGATCAATTTTAAAGTTTTAATAAAAATCAACATCAGTGAAAAAAAAAATAAAAAATAAAAAATATATATTTCTGCAATATTTGCGGATCGGCTCCGTACCAGGTGTGAACTGAGTCTGGTCTGCCACATGTCCACCTGTTTGGGTGTTAGATCAGGAATTTGCATCCCAAACCTCACAGCCAGAGCCTCCACATAGCCTGCTAACCTGCGCGCGTGCACACACACACACCACACACACACACAAAACTAGTGTTTCCTCATATGAAAGCACAGGGAGGAAATTAAGCATACAACAGTTCATCATTATCAATATTTTAATGAAAGATATCAGTTCGATCATAAATGTGGTTCTGAAAGGTACCCCTGTATATTAAACTTACCCCAGTCCAGCCAGGTCCGACACCAGGTTCCCCAAAGCTGCCGCTAAAACAAAAACAACTGGAGTGTAATGCCATGTTTCTTAAGCAGGAGTACAATGATACAGCATTAATCATGGTGTAGTGCGTTCATGTTTTTCAATTATAATATAGACTTAATATTCCTGTTTATATAACAGTTTAAACCTCACTGATGAATAAACTTGAACAGATTCATAAACATTTATTATTATTATTAATATTATCTGACTGGCAAACTGCTGAAGGTTAAATTGGTCTCAGCGTTGTGGTTGTGATGTGTGTAAACAGATCTGATGTACATCCTGGTACTTGCTGCTTATATTTCCAGCCTAAATGCTGACTCAGCCTTCAGCAAAGTGCAGCAGCTTCGCTTACAAAATCACACAATTCTCATTTTAACCTTTAAAACAAGTTTATTTCCACTGTGATTGAGTTTGTTTCTCACCTGCCATGGTGGATATACCAAAGGTCACGCCGATGGACAGCTCAATCTGTGTCCCCTGTCAATTCACACAAATGCAAACTGTTAAATACTCAATTCTGATTGGTTGAACACGATTAAGTGGTTTGTTACAGATTTATTCATTTTTTATCATTTGAAAAGTAAATTATAAACTTATAAATTAAAATACAGAGTGCTGAACCAGGGGCTCATACCACTTACTGCAGCGATCATGATGGCGTTGTCCAAGAAACCGAAGCCGACAAACGGGATGGAGTTGTGAAGGAGCACTGCAACCATAACAACATTTTAATAATCATCATCATTACACTAAGTATTGTTTAAAAACAAAAATCTTTGAATAGATCTCACAAAATAAATGATTGACCTTCACTCAGACAAGCAAATTTGACAAAATAATAGAGTATAAAGAATTCTCTGATCTCACCATATCTTAGCTGGCTGGCACTGGGTGGCGCAGACTCCAGCTTCTCTGGAGGAGAAAAAAAATAATAAATCAAATCTTTTGAACTGCAGCAGCTTGAACGCCACATTGTTAGTCACATCAATTCAGGTTAGGTTTGTTAAAAAAAAAACGGTTATTTCCATTTTTTACAGATTGTGAACCTCATACACTGAAAGCAGACAGCAAGCGCTGCAGACCAACGGAGTAAACGCTGCACATTTAACAGAAGAGCTGCGCGGTACAGAAAACTTCAGACCATAGACATCTGTCTGTTATTTATTCCTTATTTTTAAACACTGTAAGAAAATGTGTGTGTGTGTGTGTATTTTGCAAAATTGATTGAATGTATGTATTCTGGTCTCTCAGTCACAAACTCAATACAGATCAGCAGCAGGAGAGCCACAAACAAATCAACAATAACAAAAGCCCTTAAACACAGACATACACAGGACCCATCCTAATTTAAAGTCCACATCAAACCACAAGACACATCCTGCACACATTATAAACTTAGTGAGCAAAGGTTTAAATGTGTTTTAAATTAGGCCGGGTCGCGGTGCTACATACCCTCAGTACCCTTATTGTTGATCTGATCTCTGCTGAGCCCTCTTCTAAAGGGGGCACTTTCTAATGAAGGAAGAAAAGACAGGGAATGAAAAAGGAGGAGCGTGAGGAGGGGAGAACCCCAGCAGAGGAAGGATTTTAAATCATATTCGCTTTTTTTTGTCATAAAACTATTTTCTGTTGGAAAAAGTTTATGTTTCATAATTTATTACATCAGCCCTCTATCACATGTTTCTCACCCTGCAGAGACTAACACACACACTCGAACACTGTTCACTTAATGACCCACAGAACATGGAGAACATGCTCAGTGTGATGTAAACAGTGTGAATAGGACGGTACATATGGGTCTCACGCAGCAGGTTTGGTTTTTGAACGTGAACGCAGGTTAAGATTTTATCTGAGGGCAAAACATTCAGACTGTAAAGTTCAGGTTTGCTCCTCTTTTATCTGCTGTGTGAGTGTTGCCTACATCTCCACTCAAGGAACGACGGTCCTATCCATGTGTACATTAAGTTACGCATTATTTAATATCAAACAATTTAATATGATCTGTTATTCTGCCGTTACCCTGGGCGATGGCGATGGACTCGAAGCTCTGCAGCTGTCGCAGTAAGCAGCTGCGCTCTGTAGGGTGAAGGCTGTAGATGAAGTCCTTGGCTCCTTCTGGAGTGTTCAGAGGCTCGAACCTCTCTGTGCGCTTATGTGTGCCGAGGCGTCGTCTCTGAGCTCCTCTCAGACTCAAACCCAGCACCCTGCTCAGTCCAAACCTCATCATCTTCAGTGTGTGTGTGTGTGTGTGTGTGTGTGTGTGTGTGTGATGGGGGTCTAAAACAAAAACAAACAAAACAATGTTAGTTCTGCTGCATCAGCATCATTAAATGTAAGACAAATGTAAAACCAAAGGCCATTTTTAAAGATGATCAAACAAATCGACATTAGTTTTATGTTCAGTGTAAATGTTTGGAGATCAACCAGAACTCCAGCACAAAACGACTGGAATTTTAATCACCAAATCTCAGTTATAAACGGTGGTGTCTGTAAAGGTTTAATTAAGCACCGTAACGAACACAATTACCAACACAGAGATCCATTTACCGTACATACATTAAACAATTAACAAAATAAATACCCTGATGATAATAATAATACAAATGAGCTGATGATCAGAGCTCATATTAATGTTGTTGTATCTCGGTTTTTTCAGCTCTGTATCGAGTTTAAGATTAAAAACGTCCAAACATTCAGAGAAAGCTGACCGCCGCTTCACCTCGGAGCGTGGCGGCGTTAAGGCGACGTGACCGCCCGGAACCTTCTGGATCTCCAGCCGACTCCTCTGAACTTCATGACCGGATAAAACTAATGAGATTACAGAAGTCACATAAATAAATCCGATAAACAGTGAGTTTAAAAGCCGCGAGCGAACATCTGAAGAAGCGAGCAGCGGCGCCTCAGAGCGGTGAGTCAGGCGGAAAGCGCGAGCTGTAGTTTATTTATATAAACACTGCAACCTGTCTCTACGGACTGACGCACCTCCCAGAACTACAACCGGATCCTGTGCTCTCTGATTGGTTAGAACGAGGCGGATAAAACAATGACCTGTCCAATGGAAATGCGTTGCGGCGAAGTGCATCGTGGTATCTGTAGTTCCATATAAAGACAAAATCATCAACAAAACCAGGACATTTTATTTAAAACAAAGCAAACAATATAAATAACAACAAGGTGAAATTTTACAAATTGACAGAACTGTCGAAATGTAAAGTTGAAAGTTTAACGACAAACACAGCTGCTCGGTAAATAAACTGCGAAGAAGATTATTCACGCTACCGCCACCTTGTGGAATAAAACCGAAATCCCAAACTCTACAACATCCGAATAGAACAGAATGCCATGAAACCATTTTGAAGGAAAATACATTAAAATCTCATTATATCTCTGACTGATTACTTATAAACCAGGACATTCATTTATTTAAATTAAACATTTTTTTAGCGATGTGAATCAAAATCTGTAAATGACTTGTGTGTATGTGTTTATGTCGGTGTTCAATAACTACAGTAATATAACTAGTGAACAGAATTCGTATAATGTAAAATGTGTAGTTATAATGTATAATTTCATAATAAAAAAAAACAAAACACTGAATGTATACAATAAGTATAAGTATAAAAATAATAATAAAAAAAAAAAGTATAATAATAGTATAAGTTAGACAGAACAGACGCCAGAGGGCGCACTTGCCTTCATTAAAAGTAATTGCACCCTAACATTATTTGTTTTTCAATAAGAACATTTATAAACACATATTTATATAAAAAATAATTCTAAATACAAATTACTGAATGTATTTAGAATAAATTAGAATGTAAATAACCAACCAGGTAAATTTAATTTAATGTTTAAATTATTGCTGTTTATTTTTTTTGTAGATGTTTATTATTGTTTATTATTGCAAATTACTAATTAAATCCACGCATGTGCAGAACAAGTCACTAGTGTTTGTTTCGCTGTCTGCGGGGACTTAAGCACACGTCTTTAGTATTTAATTTGAGTTACTGAAAAGGCAAAGCAAAATCCACATAAATATGTAATGTTAAAAAACATTTTAAAAATATTATTGCTAACTCTGCGTGCGTGTCCACCAACACACCAGATAACATTTCTATTTTTGGAGTTTCTGAAGTGCAGTCCTTTTCACACATACACAGCTTTATTTCACTTCGCTTCCTGAGTTTAAGCGGTTGAGCCAGCCTGCCGTGTTTGCAGCAGACAGCAGGCCACATCTGACATTTTATCAGCAATTTTTTTCTTTAAACTCACGCACAGATGCCTCACTGTTTCCTGCATCTTTTTTACACACTTCTGCCTTTTGTACACATAAAATTTACAAATACAACATACAGACATTGAACAAAGTTTGCTTACAGCCAGTACATTTTTAAATATCCTACACAGCCAACCATCTCAAAACTAGATAAAATAGTGTAAGAATAGGCAGTTACTCAGTCACACATGAATTAAGTGCTTTATTTAATTTTTAAAATCAATACGTCATTGTAAGTATTACAAAAGTACATAACACTCCATTGTGTAAAATATTCAGAAATACATAGAATATTGATACAGAACAAAAACATGCATTTAATATATATATATATATATATATATATATATATATATATATATATATATATATATTTGTTATAGATTTAATCTAATAAAAATAACTACAGGAAAAGTATTGTTTTATTCTTATATTTATATGAAATTCTCAGTAGTAGGCATCATTGGCAGAATGATCCTGTGAGGAGCAAATTGCCTCAAGACGCTGATAGTTTTCTCTCATTTTATCAGTGAGGCTCGACATCCTGCTGTTACCAACAAACTCGTTCCCTGTGAGTTTCACAGTGGCCTGCATTACCTCCTCCATCAACCTCATCACAGGTTGTTGAAGGATAAATTTTCGAGTCTGAAGCTCCGTCACACTGACCTTTCCACTCAGGAGGCTTAGATGGTGACCTGCGCTCCTCACTTTAAACTGAAACTCGGCTAAGTTCTCTTGTTTTTGCTTCACCTCTTCAATATTTCCGCGGATTTTTTCCAGTTTGATGTTTTTCTTATTGATGTCACGTGTGGCCTTTGAAATCTTGGAATTGTATCGAGACACTTTGCTTTTGTATCTTGACACTTCATCTTTACAATTATTCAGTTCTTCTTCAGCCTCTTCTACCGCTTTCTGTGCATTCTCCATTTGAATAGCACCAGTAACCGCCATTATAGGACCTGTGTAGTGAAGGAACAAGCACATTTAAAAAGTCAAACACCCAAACGTACAGCAAAGAATAATAAGATTTGATTGTGGCTGAAGATGGCTGAACAGTTCTGTGATATGATTTCTTTAGGATTCAGGTGAATGCAGCTTAAAATTCTAGTTTAAAGAGATTCTCACCTGCAATCCATCCAATGATTGGAATGAAACTCACTCCAATCCCTACATCCCTGACAGTCTGAGCAGTATCTCTCCTATCTATTTGTTCTTGAAGTATAATTTTGGTTGAATCCAGATTTTCTCTGGCAAGACTCAGAGCACCTTCAGATTCACTGAGTAATTTTTCATTTGAGGTTTTCTCGGACGCCAATGTAACTAATGTTTCTTCTGTCTCTATTTTCTCCTGCTTCAGTTGTCCCTCATTCTGAGTTAGTCTCTCCAAGCTTTCATCCAAAGAATGTAACCCTAAATTGGCTGCTTGTTCTGAAGCCTGTAAATACTGCTCAGCTTCCACCATGATCTGCCTGATGATGTTAAAATCAGAGCACTGGTTAGTAACAGGATCCACGTCTGCATTAATGAGAGCTTCATAGACAGAGTTGATGGACATTATACCATTTGTGAGAGGTTCTACAACAGCCAATACTGTGTTCTTCACCACAATCCTGCAGAAATGCATATCAGAGGGGTTAAACAGAGTTTGCTAAATTGTTAGTTTAAGATACTATGTTGTTACATGAAGTTTTCTTTTTGCATTTGAAATATTTAGTTATACAGCTCAGTAATGGCTACAGCCACACTTCCCAACTTAGTAATGAACAATGAATCATCTCTGAATCGGTCAGTCTGAATCGGCTCAGCCATCACTAAGCTAAGTGACAAAACGAGTCCAAATGCAAAAATAAGTCTTAAATAGAAGGACATAGAAATAATGACATAGCAATTTATTCCATAAAAAATGTGCTGGACAAGGGGAGAACATACTCAAGAATTTCTAGAGACATACTTACTCTGAGAAATTGTTGGTGTCTAAAACAAAACAGAACAAAATGACAGTGTTAAAGTCACAAGTGATCAGGTCATAAAAACAATCTTTCCATGTATGTTGCACTTTTTATTAAATAAATGTCTATTTGCAAGAAAGTTGTCACAATGAAGTCGCTTTTCAACATTAGTTCAGCAGAAAACCCCACAAAGTCATTATAAATAAGCTGATACTAGGTGAGCTTCATTCTTACCTGGTTTACGACATAAACATGAAAGCTGTCCTCCCATCGTGTGCTCTTGTGCAGTTTGTCCACTTTCACATACACTGATCCATTGTATGCATGTCATGATTGCAAGGGGGAGTCAAAGCACCGAAGGAGGGATCCACAGAATGTATATATATAGAGAGAGAGAAGAGCGAGAAAGAGAGATGACTCTCATCTCTGCAGAGATTCTCCTGAGAGACGAACACCAGAGCTGATATTGAGACCAATATTGAGGTAAGGAAACGTAAATTGCTATGGGCTGCATGATTTACTCATTGCATCAGAATTAAATGGTGTCTTTAAAGTAACATGAGTAAAAAGATTTATATATCGTAAGCACCAGATAATAACTTGTTCATCAGTAAGGTTCTTTCTGGGTGAAGTTTGCATTTTCTCATCATTTTTTGGTTTCACAATTAACTGGTGTTATTAATATGCCACGTGTGTGTGTGTGTGTGTGTGTGTGTGTGTGTGTGTGTGTGTGTGTGTGTGCGTGTTTAGGTTGCTGATTGTAAAAGGACCTCATAAAACATTTGATGTAAATCAATACAATTTTAATAATCGAAATTCTGGTTTTGTTTAAATAAAATTTGTACCTTGATAGTAAATTAAAAATCGACCAATCTCTTTATTTTAGCTAAAACTAAAAAGTAATGGATTCCCAAATCGTAAAGAAAACCCAAGACCTTACTAAAGCTGAGGACATGAGGAACCAAACCAAGATGGTGATGCAGCCCTATGCCAACTGGGAGCAGTACCTGACTCCTGCCCCTCTCTCTATAGCCATCCTGGGGGAGCTGGTCTTTATATCCTCCAACACTGATTTCTCCATTAACAAAAACCCTCCAAAGAGTGGCTACAAGTTCATCAAATACCCAGATTCGTTTCGGGCGTGCCTCATGCAGGTCTGCAACTCTGGCTGGTGGGCTTTTAATGAAGCTCACAAAAACATGGACAAAATTCGGCTGCATACTCTAAATGTTCCTGATTACATGAAGAAAACAGTGAATATTCTCTTTCAGGGAAATGATGAGGTTGTTAACGCTCTTCTCCCTGACAACCTGGAAAACATCAGAACCATCGCCCATGACTGTCATAATTTGGCTAAAGGAACAGAAAAACGTTTCACAGATGTCATCAATATCATTCAAGAGCTGCTGGAGGCCTGTGTTAATGCTGAGCACTTTTATGGAGAAGAGCTGGTAGAAATTAAAAAGAAACTGGAGGAGAATAAAATGAGAAAAATCTCAGCTGAAAAATCAGCTGAAGTCTCAGAAAAAGTATTAAAAGCATTGGAGGAGGAACTTCAGGAAGCAAGAGAGAGTTACAATACAGCAATGAAATCCATGCCCAGTGGGTGGGAAATGATAGGATTGGATTTTGTTGGAGCTCTTTCTAACAGCACAACAGGAGTGGTTAATGGATTTACATCATTGTTTACAACACGACCAAGCCTAATGAGCAAGTTCAAGACTGTATTATCAAGTGCAGCAAACCTTTACAGTGAAGAAAAAGATTCAGCTGATGGTGTGGCTATGATTAAAGTCTACAGCAAATCTGTAGAAATCCTTAAATGTGCAGAGATCATTATGGACTTTGTGGAGGAAGATAAGATCAATTGGACAGAATTATATGATCAGAAGAACAAAGCTGCACGGACAGACTTCTCAGCTACACAGTTCAAACGAATCAGGACCAGTCTGGACAAAATAACATCATGTGAACCGAAACAACAAGCCAAAAGCATGTGTGATGATGGAATCATGATTTGCAACGAACTTTCCAAGTATGCCCCAGATGGAAAATGTGAACCGTCTGTTACTAAGGGGTTAATCAGAAAAATACAATGCTTGATCGATTCGGCTCGTAAATTTGACAGCACAAGCAAAAATGTCACCAAATGTCCCCCTATGACCCCCAAACCCCCAATGATGTTTAAGGAAGAAAGAAATTCGGGGAAAAGCTCCCCTTCACAAAGAGCGAGTGATAATGCTAGGTTCAGAATAGAACAGAGTCGCTCTCAGCTCCAGCAGACCAAAGAGAGCTACAACAAGAGCATGGAGCACATGGAGAAGAACCAGAAAGAGTTAACTGAAATTCTGATCTCGATGAGAAACTGTGAACTTAAAGAGATAGACTTTAACACCACCATAAAAATGCTGGTTAAAGGAATGGATGCCATGGGAAGAGTGAAGGAGCAGTGGGAGAAGATGGTGCGGTTCTTCCAAATGGTATCCAACATTGTGGAGACCTGCCTGACCAATACACTCAAAGATTTTGTCAACACATCAGAAAAAACAAAAAAAATGTCTTATGATGGTAAGCTCTTCTGCAAAGACATGCTATACAATCAGGCTTTTCAAGCCACCAACATCGCCAGCCTCGTCCACATGATCTCCTCCACCTACACCGAGGTGTCTGATAAATACCTGATGGATCGGATCAGTTCTCTGGGAAAACTTCTGACTATGGACCAGAACAAGCCAGAGTTTCAGCAAGAACGAGAGAAGTTGCAAAACCACTGCGATGAAGCTGAGAGAGCCATCCTGCAGCTAGTTCTTAAAAACAAGGAGGAGTTTGAACGGAAGACTGAAGACAGACTGGAGAAGATCGACAAAGAGCTGCTTGCCATCCTCCCAGCTGCTGCTCCAGAACAGATCCAGAGCATTAAAGCAGCAGCTGAAGAGGGATTCAAAAATGATGATGCTTTAGATTATTATTAGAAAAATTATTTCAATCAAGCTCTGCCTGCATTTCCTCCAGTGCACATCATCAAAGTGCAAGAATTATTATTTCTGCTTATATATCTTTATTGATTATACTCGTTACAAAGCTCATTATAGTTTAAAGAAATTGTGAGCTGCAAGAATTCATTAAAGAAGCTTAAGTCAACCAAGTTCCTTTAAAATGTTTTTTTGTCTTTTGTCAGAGAACTTTGTCAAGTTAGAGTTCTTAAAGTTTATCTCTGAAAACATTTCTGTAATTAAATAACAAACTCTTAGCTTGTCTTCAGCTGAAATAATGAAATATTGTTTGATGATCAGGTTTTTTGTTTAAATGATTCTGAATAGCTTAATCAAATAAATCTAATAATCACATGTATTGTTTTTATTATAAACCTTGTGATGAATTTAAAACTTTTTTGCTTTGAATCTTATAATAAATCTGTCCTGTTGCACGATCAGAGCTGTAGGTCTTCCTTCTTTACCAGCAGCAGCTACATTTAAAGTTAGTAAATAAAAAACCTTTTTAGAGAATTACATGAGAATATACACGAGACAATTCTGATTTTATGTACAGAAAGTCAGAAGATTCTATGTCTCAAAGAGGGAGCGATAGCTCAGTGGTCAGGGTGTTGGGCTGTCAATCTGAAGGTTGTGGGTTCAAGTCCCAGGTCCACTGAAGTTACCAGTGTGGGTCCTTGAGCGAGACCCTCAACCCTCATTACTGCAGGGATGTTGTGATGAACCCTGTGCTCAGCTTGTAAGTCGCTTTGGAAAAAAGCGTCCAATAAATGAACAAATGTAAATGTAAAAGTTTCATACTGCAGATTACACATTAGTAGGTTAAACATCTGGAGAGTGTGAGACGCAGAAAAAAAACAGAACAAACCAAAGTGTTTTGAAGATTTCCCTGAATTCCGGTAACTTGTCTCGTGATCATGGAGACAAAACCGTATGTGGTTTCTCAGAATCAGCACCTCTGAAAACCCTTTAACCTCTTTACATTACATTACATTAACATACGAGCTGCAGGTCATCAGAACATTGAATAGAGAGATAAGATGAGACTTGTTTGATCCCTTTAGGAGGAAGTTAAATTATTAGTGGGGTGTTATGTTAACTTTTGACCGTATTTGTGAATGAAGATTTGGTAAAAATTTATAGAAATCTTTGATCTTTCAATTACAATGTTATCCTTCACTTTAACTGCATTCCATAAATAATAACAATAATAATAATAATAATAATAATATGTTCAATATCCCGTATAATTGGTTTGCACCACATTTAAAAAAGAAATGATAGTAAATAAAAAACCTTTTACAACATTCTACTTCAGCAAAAAACAACAACAACAAAAAAAAACACATCTGGTTTAGTGGTTTATCTAGTTTAGAATTTCACATTATCACAGTAAACTCTGTAACTGTGAAATCTCTGTGGTTGCAGACTTTCAGATAAACACTGCACAGCTTCAGGTTCATCTCATATGTACAGAGTTACCATAGAACAATGTGTACTCAAACCTGGAACCTTTAAAATGCAAATACTAACCACTGCACCAGTGTGCCGCCACAATCATAATAAACCATTGTTTTAAAAGTGGGATAAGAGGAATGGGGGGTAGAGTCAAAAGTACAGAGACATGACAAAATCTTTATCTGGATTTTAATAAGATAATGTTATATAGAATATAGACGAGACAATTCTGATTTTATGTACAGAAAGTGAACAGAAGTCAGAAGATTCTATATCTCGAAGTTTCATACTGCAGATTACACATTAGTAGGTTAAACATCTGGAGAGTGTGAGACGCAGAAAAAAAAAACAGAACAAACCAAAAGTGTTTTGAAGATTTCCCTGAATTCCGGTAACTTGTCTCGTGATCATGGAGACAAAACCGTCTGTGGTTTCTCGGAATCAGCACCTCTGAAAACCCTTTAACCTCTTTACATTAACATACGAGCTGCAGGTCATCAGAACATTGAATAGAGAGATAAGATGAGACTTGTTTGATCCCTTTGAGAGAAAATTTAGTGGGAAAGTTATTCGTGGGGTGTTATGTTAACTTTGACTGTATTTGTGAATGAAGATTTGGTAAAAATATATAGAAATCTTTGATCTTTCAATTACAACGTTATCCTTTACTTTAACTGCATTCCATAAATAATAACAAAAACAACAACAACAACAACAACAACAACAATAATAATAATAATAATAATAATAATAATAATAATATGTTCAATATCCCGTATAATTGGGTTGCACCATAGAAAATACAGTTTTTAGAGGTCTGCCAATGCTATGAGTTATACTACTTTTATTTGCAGTTTAATATTATTTTTTATTAAAGCGCAAGAAATTTTTTAATAACACTTTTATGGGTAGAAATATAAAGGACATCTACCGTTGAATAATTTTTCATTTCTCTTTCTGTTGAATCTCAGATGCAGCAGGACGAACACCGTCAGCGAACAAACAACGAAACGAACGAAACGTTTTCTAGACTCTAACAGAATCGGGCGTAAAAATGTAAGACATTTTATTTGATGTGCTCTGTCTCCCCCTGCTGGACGGCAAATGAACATCAACTCATAAGAACAAAACTTGCACATTACATTAAATTTAAAACAGGATGAAATCATATTTGATTATAATCTGTGTTTAACTTTATGCTGATTCTTAGATAATAATTAAAGATTTATTTTTCTTTCCAACACAATATTTCTTATATTTTGTAAATTTCTCCAGCACATTGCACTTTTATTTTATTTAATAAAACTTTCATCTGAAAAGATTTGCTTCTATAAAAGCTCTTATAAGGTGGAAACATCTACAACATTCCACTGAAAGTTTTAAAGTACAGAAGAGTGAATCTGGAAACTACTGCCACGCTGAACAGAGTTTAAACATTTCTTTCAACAACTTTCTTAGCAGCTGAGCTAAATGCATAGCTGATCAGTTAATTAACAGAAACATGGACTTGTGATGTCGGATCATTAACAGTCTGATCTGTGGCTGCAGCTTACTGAAGCATTGCTATATAATCCATACAGAACAACCTGGACATGTTTTTAGTTGGTTGCTGATCTACAATAAGACAGAAATTAAACACTGCTTTTTGGACTACAGTGATTTTTAAATGTCAGATATTTTTGGGAGAGTGCAGCTGTGTAAACTCCTGACTCCATTTGTTTGCTCCATTGCAGTTACTTTCAGTTTCTATATACTGGAAAAGAGAGTCTTTACTTTAACTGTTTTTCCACATCCCTCCCCCTCCACCCATTTGCCTCCCACCCCACCCTTAAACACACACACCCACACACACACACACACACACACACACACACACACACACACACACACACACATACATACATACAGTATTTCAAATTTACAAAGGTTCAATATGAAGTTTGAACTGAAAGCTTTAGCGACTGAAACACAACGTTGTGTTTAAACCACAACATGCAGGTTGAGAGTTTATATGAACATTCACAGTTTGCAGCAGATCTTTCATTCATTCATTCATTCATTCATTATCTCCCGCTTATCCTCTATTAGGGTCGCGGTGGGGTTCCCCATGCCCATCCAGGGGAGAACGTCTCGGGCGCTGCAGATCTATCATCTCTGCAATTACGTTACTGAATTTAACGTGTAGGAAACATTCACTGAGATACAACTTCCTTTAGACTGCAATTAAGAAAAAAGGTTTCACTGAACAGGTCACATAAATAAAAATTCACCAGATATTTCCTGTTATTGATGGTAAAAAAAAAAAAAAAAACACACACACTTTTTGACATGAAGAGGCCCGCAAGAGTTCGGTTCCTTTTTATGCTTCAAAATTAATTAAAGCATGGAACAGATAAAAAGAGAGGTGATAAATGATCTCACCTCTTTGTGGATGTGAGACTCTTTAATGTCCATGTTCATCAAACTGTTCCAGGATCAGTCAGAAACTCGGTGTATGATGGCCGTTCATTATAAATGCACACAATGAAGTATGAACTCCCATCTGCCTGAAATGAACCAGGAGTTAGATTACAGAGCTGCCAGAAAATATTTAATGTCTTTAACATTCTGTTCATATTATGAGTATTATAAAATTAATATTATGAATTATCACATATATGAATTATTATTTGCTAATGATGTTTTCTAGACTGACCACATAGAACCCAACATCACACCTTCAGACCTAAAGTTCAGAAGAGGCCTAAAGGTTCCAGTTTAAATCCTAAGAGAACAAATGGTTTTTGTTCAGTGGATGCAGAGATGGTCCTCGACCCTGATGCGATAAAATACAAAATATGAATGAATGGAATTTCTTTAGAAGTGCAAACCTTTTTTTCCCCATGAGGCTAACTCGGTGTTCCAATTCATCCCAAATGTGTTGACCAGGTGGTTGAAATGAGGAATCTGATCAGGCCTCTGGGTCTAAAATTGAAAGAACAAACAGCCCCATTTACACATTTTAAAGTCATGAATTGTCATGTTATCTTGATTTATGGATTTATTGAAGGGTCACGGTGGGTCAGTAAGCCCTCGGACATCCAGATTCCAGGAAGCTGCTTTCCTTTCTGTTTCACTTTTGATTTTAACAGAACAAAGTTTAGGGGAATTCCACACAGAGTCGCATTAACATGCTGGAGCCTTTCCCAGCACTCTCACTGATCAGAATAAGCATAAAAATGAATGACTTGCACTTTATCAAATATATTTTATATTAATTACGTTACATAGTTAACTGAAGGCTGTTTTTAAAAAAAAAAGTATTAATGATTTAACTTAAGGATTAAATCTTACTGCACTGTTTAAACAAAAAGCTTCAGCTCTGAGGTGCAGATCGAGATTATCTTTTAAACATTTTGAGTTTGCAAACCACAAACAGTTCCTGAATGCCACGACCCTGAGATGAACTGTGAGGAGGGTTAGGAATGTGAAGGACGTATAAACAGACTCGACCGTCTCACTGCCAAATAGCTCTGTTTCCATGCGAGCTGTATTTCATATAAATAAATCCTGAAACAGGCTTCACAGAGGACTCAGTCTGATAATCATAAATAAAAATCATAAAAAACTCCCATTAAAGGCACCAAATATATTTAACATACATTAATGAGTAAATCATAAAATTTATTAAATAAATATTCTTAGTTTTTAATATTTCTTTTAGTTTTTAACTATCCAGCACATTTAAATTACATTTACATTTGCAGAGGCTTTCCTCCATAGTGATCCACAACTCTGTAATTTGTTTCTGATTTTACGGTTGGGGTCAGAGCACAGTGTCAGTTACGATACAGCCCTCCTGGAAAAAAATGAGGTTTGTATCAAGGGCCCACACTCGTAACATCACTACCACGTCCAAAGCATTGCATAAGACAGAACTGCACCAAAAGAATTCTATATACAGAAATGAACAAAAGATAATGGAATAAACATGCAAATGAGATCAACAAAAAAAATGTTAAAAATATTTTAAAATGTTTTACAAAATCAATACATAACACTGCCAAAAATATTAAAACTAAACTTTTGTGCACATTTCTTTATCATGGCCCATTTAGCTTTCGTTAAAAAAAACTGAATGAATAAACTAATTTTAAAATCATAAATTAAAAGTCTGTACACAGTTCAGCTTTTTGATGATTTATTTATTTTTATAATCAGCACAATTTAATAACTGAACAAAACTTTCTATGACAGTTAGACTGTTTTGTGTATAATAGAAGGATTAGTAAGTGAAATTATTTAAAGAAAAAAAAAAAAAAAGGTTATATTTTTCTCCATCGGTTTTCTTTTGACTTTCAGATGTTGTTTGATCTTAATTCAGATTCTTTTGTAAGTTGATTCAGTAGAAGCTGCAGAGCTCGTCATTGGTAGCGCTCTGTGAGGCGCAGATCGCCGCCAGCCGCTGGTGGTTTTCTCTTATTTTTTTAACGAGGCTTCGCATCCCACTGTTGCAGAGCAAACTGTTTCCTGTGAGCTTCTCGGTGGCCTGCATCACTTCCTCCATCACCTTCATCACAGGCTGCCGGAGGATGAAGTTTTGAGTCAGTCGCTCGGTCACTCTGACCTTCCCACTCAGGACGCTCAGGAGGTGAACGGCGTTCCTCACTTTGTACTGGAACTCCACCAGGTTCTGTCTCTTTTGCTTTACGTTCTCAATGTTTCTGTGGATTTGATCCAGCCTGTTGTTCTTGTGACTGATGTCTTGCTTCGTCTCTGAAATCCTGGACTCGTACTCAAAGACTTTGTATTTGTATTTTGCCACTTTACTCTCACACGCGTCCACTTCATATGAAGCATTGGTTATTGCCTTCTGAGCTTCACCCATTTCAATCGCACCACCAATCACCATCGCAGGACCTGCACAGTGAAGAGGTTAAGATCTGATTCAGACAAATTCAGACCATGTGTTAATTTCTTTAATAGAAATAATAGATTTTTTACTTTGCAAAATTAAAGCAACTGTTCTCTATTATCTCATTGTATTAAACACAACATTTTATAAAGTCTCACCTACAACCCATCCAACTATTGGAATGATGCTCACGCCGATCCCTATGCCTGTGACAATGGAAGCTGTATTTTGTCTCTTTTTTTGTTCTTCCAGTGTCTGTCTGAATGAATGCAGATTTTCTCTTGCCAGATCCAAAGTATGGTTTGATTCTTGGAGTAATTTTGTGTTCGTCTCTTTATCGCTCATCAGAGAGTCGAGACTATGTTTAGTATTCCTCTTCTCCTGCTCCAGTCTTCGACTATCTTGAATAAGGCTTGCCAAGCTTGCATCCAAAGACCTCAACCCTGAATTGGCGGCGTTCTCTGACCTTCGTAAACTCTGCTCAGCTCGCACAATGTGGTGCCTGATGTTGCCGTAATGAGAGCACTGGTTGTTGATGAGATCCATATCTGCAATAATGAGAGTCTCGTATACAGAGTTGAGAGAATCAATGCCATTTGTAAGCGGCTGTAGAACAGCTGAAGAAGTGTTCCTCACCACAATACTGTAAAATCACGGGAGAAATTAAAAAAGGTAAACTTCAAACTTCCAAAATGCAATAAACTTCTACAACTGGCTGAAGATTCTAATGATATTACAATATTCCCATTGGACAGCATTTTAGCTCTAAAACTTTAAAATAATTCAGTATCTATTCAGTTCTATTTTTAAATAAAATCAGGTCACTTTTTGAACAGAGATGTAAAGTTGGAATTATAAAAACTAATAGAGTAAAAACTGCTTACTAGTTGATAATCACTACATAAAAAACCATAAACACATCTTTAAAGCATCTGTTTGATTCAGTAAAAGTTAAACTTACTCAAAAGCAGAGTCTCCACTCATTTCTGTTAATAAAAGAAGAAACAACACAAATATGTATTTAGTTATTTAAAAAAAGATGAGTTTAGTCTCAACCACAATGCAGCACACCTTCAGCTAATCAACCTCATCAGAAGGTTAACTCACCCCCCCCCCCCCAAAGTAGAACCTCGATTATTACTCTGCTCTCACTGGTTTGCTCATAAAGAGAACTTTTTCTGAATAAATAAAATAATAAAAGTCTCAGTAGGTTCTAAAACCTTAAGTAACAACATAAATGGAGCACTTTTCTTGTTTCTGTATTATAATATAAAGTCAGAGTATCAGTTCCATCAGAGTTCAGGTTCTGTAATCATGACTCTCAGATTATTCAGTAAGTCTCACCTGGTTCTGGTTCTGGTTCTGGTTTCCTCCTGTAGTTTGGAGTTTGGAGCTTTGTGCTGTTGGTCCTGCTGACTGTGAGCTGATGTTCCAAATGCAGTCATTAGTGAGGAGGAGGGGGGGGGGTTTCAGAGGAGGGGCTACAGAAACTATAAATGCCCCCACGTCTGATCTCAGTCTGATCTCAGTCTGATCGCAGAGCTGTTTCAACCACAACGCACAAGCTTCAGTTTGCTGAAAGAATATTCAGGTATTTAGACCTTATTTAAACTTTTTTTTTATAGATGATAACTTTTATCTATTTATCTTTATTGCGATTTGTTCTCCTGCTGAATAAAAATGTCTGAACCTTCAGTTTAATTTATAAAACGCTGTTTAATGATTCACTCTGACGTCATGTTTCATTAAAACCGTTAGTAAGCTGGTTAGAGAAACTCCTCCGTTCCACCTTAAGAGATCTGCACGCGCAGTCTGCTGATGATGACGCAGAAAGCAGTTTTTTAATAATAAACGGGGAAAATAATTGAATGTTCGCTTTGTTAATGTTTAATGTTCTGTTTAAATGATCTCAACATCTAACAAACTGATTTAAACCATGCGAACACCTAAATCTATTAGACAGATTAGACGCCAGTTTTAGCCTCTTATACAAAAATAATATACGAAATCTGAATAAATGTTACTGTAAGCAGTTTGGAGATTCTTTTTTTTCTATTACGTCCTTTTTAGTATCAAAAGAAAAAAGTTTTAAAATGATTTAAATGCACTGCATCGCCACCTACAGGCGAGAGCGGCATCTTTTAAGGTGAATTGTGGGCAAACTTGATAAGTTGATAAAGTTGATAAGTTACTCAAAATCACAACCACCACAGCAGATCAAACTAATATAAAAACTGAAAAATTAAATTTATCAAACACAATTTAGGGCGTCATGGTGGCTTAGTGGTTTAGATTGTTCTCCTCTCAGCACTATGGAGTCCCGGTTCGAATCCCCATCTGGGTGGAGTTTCCATGTTCTCCCCGTGTCTGTGTGGGTTTCCTCCGGTTTCTCCGGTTTCCTCCCACAGTCTAAAAACATGGATCAAGGTCAACTGAATTCTCCAAATTGCCCCATATATAGTGTGTCCGTGTGAGTGTGTGCCCAGCATTAGATTGGCGCCCTGTCCTGGGTGTATCTGCCCAGCGCCCGAGACGCTCTCCCCTGGATGGGCATGGGGAACCCCACCGCGACCCTAATAGAGGATAAAGTGGTAGATAATGAATGAATAAAACACAATTTTAAAAAGGTTTCATCTTCAAAAAAAAAAAAAAATTCTTGAATCGGCTTCAAAGAAACGCAGGTCAGCTGGTCTTTAAATAAGGGGCCGTTTAAAAAGTTTCATTACTGGGTTTAAATTCCACTATATTCTCCATTACCACGACGATGACTTTCATGTAGTAGTTATACTGTATATAACATAGTACCACAGAACTAATACATTTTTAGAATAATAATGTACACTGGGCATAATGACCACACAGTGGCAGATTATATAAAATATTGATACCAAAATGTAGATAATTAAAGTAAAATGTTTTATTATGTCATTTACCTGATTAAGGAAAATGGAGTCCCAAATCGCCAAGAAAACCCAAGAGCTGTGTTCAGCTGAGGACATGAGGGACCAAACCAAGATGGTGATGCAGCCTCATGTCAACTGGGAGCAGTACCTGGCTCCTGCCCCTCTCTCTATAGCCATCCTGGGGGAGCTGGTCTTTATATCTTCCAAAACTGATTTCTCCATCAACAAAACCCCACCTCCGGGTGGCTACAAGTACATCAGATACCCAGATTCGTTTCGGGCATGCCTCATGCAGGTCTGCAACTCTGGCTGGTGGGCTTTTAATGAAGCTCACAAAAACATGGATCAGATTCGACTCTACACAATGACCGTCCCAGATTTCATGAAGAATACAGTGAATATTCTGTTTCAGGGAAGTGACCAAGTCATTAAAGCCCAGCTCCCTAAGCAACTGGAAAAAATTCAACACATTGCAAATGAGTGTCTCGTGTTGGCAACTGACACAAAAGGACGCTTTGAAGAGGTCACTAATACAATCCATGAGTTGCTGGAGGTCTGTACAGCGGCCAAGTTAGTTTATGGACAAGAGAACGAGAGAATCAAGAGGGAACTAGAGGAGAACAAGCTGAGAAAGATGACTTCAGAGGAGGCTTCCAAACGGTCAGAGAAGGCAGTTAAAGCCTTAGAGGAGGAACTTCGTGAGGCGCGAGAGAGCTACAAATCAGCAATGAAATCCATGCCCAACGGGTGGGAGATGATGGCTATGGACTTTGTAGGTGCAATGACTGAGGGCATTTCAGGATTATTTACTGGAGCAATATCTCTGATTACAGCACCAGTGAGCCAGGTGTGTAAAGCTGCGGCAACAGTGTCTGATACGAAGAACTACATCAAGGGAGAAGATCATTTAGTTGATGATGTGGATAAAATTAATATCTACAGTAAATCTGCAGAAATCCTTGCTTACGCAGAGTTCATTCAGAAGTTTGTGCAGGGGAATGAGATCAACTGGAAAGAGTTGTATGATCAACAGAACAAAGCTACATTCACAGATTTATCAGCTGCGCAGCTCCAACGAATCAGAAGGAATCTGGACAACTTTCCAGAATGTGAACCGAATCGTGAGGCCAAGGCCTTGTGTGACGATGGCATCAAGATCTGCGTAGAACTTGCTAAACATGCACCGGCTGGAAAGTGCGCATCTGGCCACACCACGACTCTGATTTGGAAAATCAAAAACCTGGTCGACTCGGCTCGCAGATTCGACAGCAAAAGCAAAAACTTTACCAAGTCTCCTCCTATTGTTCCCAAACCCCCAATGATGTCAAAACAAAGTCAAAGCCAGAAAAGCAGTCCCTCACAGCGAGCCGCCGAAAACTGTAGGTTTCGCATCGAGGTGAGCAATGCACAACTGAAGCAGAGCAGGGAGCTCTACGACAAAAGTGTGGAGAACATGGAGCGGAACCAGAAAGAGCTGAACGATATCCTAATCAAAATAAAAAACTGTGAAGTTAAAGAGTTGGACTTTAATACCACTCTGAAGATTCTGTCAGAAGGTTTAAAGGCCATGGGAAGAGTGAAGGAGCAATGGGAGAAAATGGTGCAGTTCTTTCAGATGGTATCTAACATTGTGAAGGTCAACCTGACCAACTCCCTTATGGACTTTGCCAGCACATCAGACGGGATGAAGCAACTGTCCTACAATGACAAGCTCTCAGTCAAAGATCAGATCTACAACGAGGCTTTTCAAGCCACCAACATCGCCAGCCTCGTCCACATGATCTCCTCCACCTACACTGAAGTGTCCAACAAACACCTGATGGATCAGATCAGCTCTCTGGGAAGACTATTCAGCTTGGACGTAAACGAGCCTGGGTTTCAGCATGAGCGCCAGCAGCTGCATGCCAACTGTAACCACGCTCAGCACGCCATCCTGAAGCTCATCCGCCAGAACAAAGCAGAGTTTGAGAGGAAGACTGACGCAAGGTTGGAGAAGATCAACAGTGAGCTGCTTGCCATCCTCCCAGCTGCAGCTCCAGAACAGATCCAGAGCATTAAAGCAGCAGCTAAAGTGGGATTCACAGAGAGCGAGCAGGCATCCTTCATTTAAAAAAAAAAAAACTAACTTTCTACTCACTCAAAAGTCCTCTGAACACGAGGAATGTCAGCGTGATATCATTATATTTTAGGGTTTAATGAGGGGTGAACAAACTTAATTTTTCCCCAAACTTATAAAAACTGTTGGATATCAAGATCAATGTTGGATAAAAATCTGCACTCTGTTAAACTCTGTTCTGTTTGTTGTCAGATGGAGCTCCAGGTCTGAGACGGATCCGTTCTATATGAATAACGGACCCTCAATCTGTCTCCAGATTCTCTACATGAATTGTTTTGATTTAAAAGATTATAATTATCTTATCTTTGTTTAATCAGTAAACTTTAGCATTTCCTAATTTTCTTTTTTCAGTTTCAATAAATCTATTCTGCTGCATGATCAGAGTCGTGTTCATTTCTGAATCTTTATGCTGTAATTAAGTGAATTTTTCAATTAATAACTCAGGTGATCAATCTAATTTTAATGTTTTTTTTTGTTATACATTATTAAAAGGCACTTACTTAGTAGAGCTTTAAAACTATAACTTTTCATTCTGCTTAAATCCTGAATTTTTAAAATGTCTAATTATTAATAGAGCTCAGATCAGCAGAACACAAGTTGCTCATGAGTCTCTGCTGCCTCAGGGTTTCAGTTAATAATCAGCAATCTGCTGATGTTCTTCTGAAGGTCAATGCTGAGTTCCATCCGCAGGTTAAAGGTACAGAACACTGGTTCTCTGGAATCACAAAGAAACTCAACATGGAGTCAGAATGCTGCTCCTCTTCTCCCTTCAGTTCGAGTGAAATGCATTTCGAGCTGATCGTGGATCAGTGACCGACTGTGGCTTCAGCTCACCTTCACGTTCACTTGAAGAACCTGCTGATGAACCTTCTCCAGACCTCCACCATGACTCCAGACATGATCACTCCACCTGCAGAGCTCCAAACTGCACACAATCACAACGAATCCAGAGGCAAATCTTAGCTAACCACGAGAGGGCGCCCTTTATTGTGAGTCTATCCGGAAAGCAGTGCTGTTGAGCACGAGGAAGCGAAATGTGATGCTATAGCGCCACCTGGTTCGGGTTTTATTAATCTCCTCTTCTGTGTTTTTTTTTTGCAGTAAACTTTTCAGCAGAATCGATTCGCTAAAATAAATGAACCCGCCCCCAGAACCAGCCAATCAGCTTCTGTTAAAGTAGTGAGGTGGGCCTTGTGTAGGTTCAACAAATCATAAGATCGTCCAAATCAACAATAAACTAAATGTTCACATTCTATAAATTATCGACTCCTTAAAGCAAAAACAAACATGTTTTAATGATTCCAGACTTTGAGTTCATGTTCATTAAAACATTCGTTAATCTGAGACACAGAGGACATCAATACCACAGAGCATAAACTAAAGATCTGAAATACTGCAGCGTTACAGTATTAAAGTGAGGACCTGTGAACACAAACAGGAAGTGAACTGAGAACTGAAGCCGTCACATGATGTTTTAATAAGCATGACTTTTTTCAAAGCTGTTGTAAATAAAGCAATATAAATGAAATCATCATCTGATTGGGAACAGTCGATGGTTTAATGTGTGAATATTTAACACATCAGGAGAACTATAAGAACTGTTAGAACTAAAAAATAAAGCAGCACCACAAATTAGTTCCCGCTCCTGAAACAGAACAATGACCAGAACTATTTGGGACAGATCCTCCAGCCTGGAACCCAAAACACTGAGTCAACAATATTTCAGGCTAAGTGGAATCTTAGTGCACTGCAAGCAAGTAGGGACCCTAATGAGTGGGAGTTATGTGTCAGTTCATTAACAGAGTGCAAAAACATTTTCACTTAACCAGTTAAGACATCAGCACTTACGACCGTCCAGTTTTAAGTGTGTAGTTAAACACAGAGTCTCACACTGAGGTTCTGGGTTCCACGCCCTCCGTTCCGCTCTCATCTGATACTACGTGGCAAAAGAACACTGTTTCCACAGGGAACACCACATGTACAACAACGTACACAAAATAAAGCAAGTTCACTCGGCGGACCAGCTGCGGTCTTAACGAGGTAAATCTGTGGGAATACAGTCGCAGGTTCCATTTAAAGACCTGTTCAGCCAAACTTTAAACGTACACCGTGTCCGAATGTTAGAATGAGAACGTTGAAAAAAATCAAACTGCCATTTCACTAAGTGATCAATACTGTTTTAGCTGCGATTTCAGTCAGAAATTAAAATTTGAACTCTGTCTAATGTTCTGGGCCAGAACCGGTCAGCGACATGACGATCATCAAACAATAAATGCCGTGTAAACTTTTATATTTTTAAACCAATAAAGTGCCGATCACAAATAGAACTGGAGAACTGTGAATGAGCATCATAGCAACAGGAGTTAAGGACTCGTCCACCTTGGAGCTTGTCTTTGGTGTGAAGATGTTGTTCTGTATGTCTGTCCTGAGATGGATCGGTGACCTGACCTGCCCCCCCCCCCACATTTTACAAGCATGAAACTTTATAATGCGTATTTAAGTGTTTGACACAATAATAAACAAGGGAAAAATGAAGGGAATAAATAACAAACATGACAAACAAAATACCCAGAACTAGGATTATTGTTTTAAACATCGAACTGATGCAACATTGGTTTTCATTCATTACAGAATTAACGAGTTAAACTAATGCTTTGGTGTACGTTGTAGTTTTGACTGAACACATCCTCGCGTCGAGGTGACGACGTCCCGCTTTCACGCGGCGAGCACGCAACGATGGCACGCAAGCGCACGCCTGACCCTCCGCTCGTCATTTATACTCAGCCCTTTAAGGACGCGGAGACACGAAACAAAAGCAGGAAAAGAAAAACAAACTTCCCTGAATTTAAAAATGAAGACTCTTATTTATTAATTTAACTTAAAACATCTTCGGTTCAGTCTTCGTTCGAGTCCGTGTCATCGTCGATGTATTCCTCTTCCACGGGACTTGTCCTGTTCCGCGTACCCCACTCGTCCTCATCGTACTCTATACTGTCATTATCCTCTGGCAGCTCGTCCTCAGGCTCTGCCCCAGCGCCCGCCTCAGCCACACCCCCTGCCTCATCGAACCCCGCCTCGTCTTCGGCCGGTGCCTGGGCGTTGTTGTTGGAGAACGGCGGACGCTGTTGCAGGTCGTCCTCGACGTAGACTCTCTGATGGCACATGGGGCAGGTGTCCTGGATGTACAGCCATTTGCGCAGGCAGAGTGCGTGAAAATAGTGGTGGCACGGCGTGATGCGGGCCGACGCCGCAAACTCCTGGTAGCAGATGGCGCAGACATCCTCGACACCCCTCAGTTCGATGCCCGTCACCTCGGGCAGTGAATGGATCCTGCGCACAGCGGCGCGGCGCTTGACGAACGTCCTCCAGCCGCTCTTGGCCTGTAGGTAGATGTTGAAGTAGGCGTGCAGGCACATCATGCATGCCCGGATCTTGCTGCCTGACTCGAACGCCATGGTGTAGGCGCCATTGCCGAACATGACGATCCCAAAGACGAATTCGACCACGTTGCCCGCCGACCGCACGTAATACACGTAGTCGTCCAACTTCTCCCAGAGCGTCCCGTAGTAGCCGTCCACCATGAACAGCGTGTAGACCGTGAGTGAGACCAGGACCTTCAGGCAAAGCTCCACGCAGAACGCCGTGACTGCGAAGAGCCACGTGTTTAAGTCGTAGCGCTGCCACAGCATACAGCTCAGAACCACGGGCAGCGTGAGGAGCGTCAGCGAGACCAACAGGGCGGGGGCGTGCCGCCGCACCGACTGCACGTGCGACGCGCTCAGGGCCATCAGAACCGGCTCGGTCATGCCGTGCACGAAATGCAGGACGGCCGTCAGCAGCAGGCAGAGGTTCCTGCTCAAGCGGACGAGGCGCTCTCCTGGTTCCAAGCCGCTCAATCCGGTCTGCAGAGCCAAGATGAAGAAGAGGACGGGCGCCACGAAGCCCAGGCGCCGGTCTTCCTCCTCCTCGGCTGAACCGATGAACAAAAGCACACCCATCCCTAAATAGTGTGCCGCGGAGGAAATCACAGCGCTCATGCCCAACACGGTGAGGGTGGAGTCACAGCCGCTGATGATCAAACTGCTGCACAAGTCCCAAAACACGTCCCAGGTCATGTAGGCCTCGACTCCTCCGTTTTCCTCCACCTGCACCATCTTTACCGCATATAACAAGACCACGGCCTGCGCCACCACGCGGGTCAGCCAGAACACCCTCAGCACATCCGGCACCCGGATCCTCTTCCATGTATCCTCCAAGAGCAGCTGCAGTCCGTAGATGCGGTACATGTGCCGGATCAGCAGGTACACGTAGCGGCAGGAGTAGTACAGTCTCTTGAGCCGGATCAGCAGGCACACGGCAGTGTTTAGGCCCAGCAGAAAGCCCGAACCCACGGCTAACACACGGCGCACATCCACCGGAAACTCCATGAAGAATCCCATCACGGGAACCAACATGTTCAGCATGACCAGGCCGGAGTACGGCGCCTTTATGTCCAACAGAAACACATAACCGGTGAATAACACCAGCTGCAGAGCCGCCATGGCCAGCCACAGAGCAGATGTGGCACGTGGAAACAGTCCGAAGCTCGTCGCTGCCTCCTGGTGGCTTCTGTGAAAGTCTATATGAGAAGTAGCATAGTAGTTCACCAGCACCGCGGTGGCGCCGAGCAGCAGGCCCAGGAACAGGCCATAGAATTTAAAGAGGGACTTCTGGGACAGAACCAACACCACACTGCACACCAAAATACCTGAAACACACACACACAGTTTATTAAACCGAATGCAACTGGAAAGTAACCGGGGTTAGAGTTGTCCCCGTTTCAGTTTTATTATAGAACTCTTTAAAAAGTTTAAAGTAGACACGTCATCTCGATTTGTGATGGGACGCAGGCTGATTGGATTTAAATTATTGGCCACTTTATTAGACACGGTCAATAAAAACATAGCATTTCACTAAGTGTTAATGAAACCGCTGAACTCAGCATGAATCAGCAATAAAACACGACCTGCCGAGTGCCAGTCCAGTAGGACGCTGGTACGTTAATGCACCGGCTCCTGGACTGTACACCTACAGGTCGATGGTTAGAGTTACTTTGACTGAATGATGCAACAACCTGTGTCTCTGAATCAGAAGTTCTGCTACAGAGTTCTGTTCTGTAGTAGGTTTTGGAGGAACACTGGCCTGGTTCCCTTCACACAGAATTAATGGCAGTTAAATCTACTGCAGTGTAAACAGAACCTGGGTTCTGGGCCAAAACATGGAGGATGCATGGTGTATGAAGTCAGAACCTTTAATTAAATCAGTGAATAAGGTCTGGAAACGAGCTGCCTGCTCCTCCTCATTACTCACATGTTTGATTCTGTAACCGGGGTAGAGTTCAGGGCAGCTCGGCCTGCTGTGCTTAAAGTTCGGGGCTGTTCTGATCAACATGTGATTGTGTCTAAGGTTTAATACACGTTCACGTTGGTTATGAAGTTTTATATTCTAACCTTCATCACAGATCTCGGTTTGTTATAAAAGTGTTCTGAAATTATTTATTGTTATTTTAGTAACAGAGAGGATTGATGTGACACCCGTGAGACTGAAATAGTGGATCTGATGAATGTGATGTAGTGACTGTGGATGTGGTGGAGGTGATGGTGGTAGACCAGATTGTTGTGTACCAGGTGGAGATCATGGTTGTAGTGGATCTGGTGGAGGTGCTGGTTGTGGTGGATCTGGTGGAGGTGNGCCCTCAGACCGCTCTGTAGAACGTCTGCGCAGACCACCAATCACCAAAGCCCTCAGACCGCTCTGTAGAACGTCTGCGCAGACCACCAATCACCAAAGCCCTCAGACCGCTCTGTAGAACGTGGACCGTCTGCGTATCGTTCCAACGTTCTTTATTTATAAAGCCTCTGTGACCCTCCAAACCTGAACCCTGAGGAACCCGAGGTGACAGCGGCAAGGAAAAACTTGTGAGGACCGGGGGGGGTTCATCCTGCAGAATGACCAAGAGTCCAGGTTCTGTGAGGTTCTGGTGGTTCCGTGGTGATGGGTCAGTGTGAGCATGTGGAGTTAATAAAGCCGAGTCATGGTGTTTCAGACTGTGAAGTGTGTATCTCAGGGTTCTGACCCGGCGGGTTCTCACGGTCATTTAGGCTCCACCCATTTGAATGATAGATGGAGGCGCGCCAATAATGTCTCCGTAATGAGGTTCAGTCAGACGATTCAGTCAGACGGTTCAGTCAGACGGTTCAGTCAGACGATTCAGTCAGACGATTCAGTCAGACGGTTCAGTCAGACGGTTCAGTCAGACGGTTCAGTCAGACGATTCAGTCAGACGGTTCAGTCAGACGATTCAGTCAGACGATTCAGTCAGACGGTTCAGTCAGACGATTCAGTCAGACGATTCAGTCAGACGGTTCAGTCAGACGATTCAGTCAGACAGTTCAGTCAGACGATTCAGTCAGACGATTCAGTCAGACGATTCCACGTGTGAGTGAGTGTGTGTATATATACTGTATGTGTGTGTGTGTGTGTGTGAGTGAGTGTGTATATATATACTGTATGTGTGTGTGTGTGTGTGTGAGTGAGTGTGTATATATATACTGTATGTGTGTGTGTGTGTGTGTGAGTGAGTGTGTNTGTTATAAAAGTGTTCTGAAATTATTTATTGTTATTTTAGTAACAGAGAGGATTGATGTGACACCCGTGAGACTGAAATAGTGGATCTGATGAATGTGATGTAGTGACTGTGGATGTGGTGGAGGTGATGGTGGTAGACCAGATTGTTGTGTACCAGGTGGAGATCATGGTTGTAGTGGATCTGGTGGAGGTGCTGGTTGTGGTGGATCTGGTGGAGGTGATGGTTGTGGTGGAGGTGATGGTTGTGGTGGATTTGGTGGAGGTGGTGGTTGTGGTGGATTTGTTGAAGGTGGTGGTTGTTGTGGAGGTGCTGGTTGTGGTGTATTTGGTGGTTGTGGTGGGGATGCTGGTTGTGGTGGATCTGGTGGAGGTGGTGGATTTGGTGGAGGTGGTGGTTGTGGTGGAGGTGGTGGTTGTGGTGG
>JAFMOD010000179.1:137573-152573 GCA_019802435.1 Corydoras maculifer
GGTTGTGGTGGAGGTGGTGGTTGTGGTGGATCTGGTGGAGGTGGTGTATCTCAGCGGTATTAAACAGGGCAGTTCTTACCCGCCGCTCGCAGCAGGACGGTCCACGGCGGGTGGGTGGAGGCGGTGATGGGATCCGGAGCGGAGTTGTAGTTGCAGATGGAGTCGATGATGAAGACGCACGGCACCCGCAGCGCCACGTCCAGCACGGCCAGCGCCTGCTGACTCATCCGCCCGCTGGTGGAGGCCATCGCGGCGCCGCGGCGCTTCCCCGCTCCGCTGGAAACGCGGCCCGGGGCCTTCAGGCTGCGGCGGCCCTCAGGCTGCGGCGGCCGCCGCTCCGCCGACCCGGCGCTGCCCGCCGTCCGCCATCTTTACTGCTCCGCCTGTTGCTATGCGAAGAACGCGGAAGTGAACCAAAAGCTTTTAAGCGGCTCATGACGCAAGACGCCGAGTCACGCAGCTACGTCATCACGTCACTTCAGTCAGCCCCGAGTTTTCAATACAACTTTAATTTAATAAAATAATAATAATTAACATCGCTACGATTAAACTTACTGAATAAATAAATCAATTTATGAGAACAAACGTTTAAAGAATGCGTTCTGCGCTGCTGAAGCTTTTTGTGGAATGGATCGTCATCCTGTTGACGTCATGATTTAGAACTAAAGACGAACTTATAAAATAAGTTGAAAGTTTAATGAGCAGATTGCTACCCATCCATTATCTTCTGCTTTATCCTCTATTAGGGTCGCGGGGTTCCCCATGCCCATCCAGGGGAGATTGTTTCGGGTGCTGGGCAGATACACTCAGGACAGCGGGGCAATCTATCACTGGACACACACTCAAACTCTATATGGGGCAATTTGGAGAACCCAATTGACTTGATCCATGTTTTTGGACTGTGGGAGGAAACCGGAGAACCCGGAGGAAACCCACACGGACACGGGGAGGACATGGAAACTCCACTCAGATTGGGATTCGAACCGGGAATCCCTAGTGCTGAGAGGAGAACATGCTAAAGCACTAAGTCACCATGCCACACTGATTGCCACATGCTCCAAAAATCTCCATCAAACATCAAAACTCATAACTTTACAAAATAAAGGAAGCCGATCACAGACTTCAAATAAATGACATTAAATAACATTTTATTACAAAAATACGTTTGCAAGCCATTGTTTTTGTCTATGGACTCATTAATTCTTTAATGTTTCATTTAAAACTTTACAGGCAGAGCAGTACGTGCTGTGGGCCTGCCATGATGTTCTGATGCAGAACTGCGGATTCCATCACTGAACACGGCTGAAGCAACAACGTTCAGACAGAAGGTTTATTAAAATTCAGGTTGGCACCAGCAGCCTCTTCAGTCCTGAGGCTTACAGACAGTCAGGCCTGAGAACCCCGAAGTTCAGACTGATGTTCGTATTGATGGAACTCACAAAGCCACCATTATATTATACAAAAAACAGAAACTTAGATGAAAAGCATCAGTTTGAAGGGAAAAAGACTTTTAGAGTGTTGTTGTAAATAATCTCAGCCATATCTGCAGGATCTTCATCCCTCACCGCTGCCATCACCTCCAACACCTGCCTATAAAGAAAAATTTCAAAGTTCCTTAAATATGCTTCAACTTTTAACCTGTTTATTCATAAAGAACAAAATAAGATCAGATTACATCTGAGTAGGCGGCACGGTGGCTTAGTGCTTAGCACATTCGCCTCTCAGCGCTAGGGATTCCCGGTTCGAATCCCCATCTGGGTGGAGTTTTCATGTTCTCCCCGTGTCTGTGTGGGTTTCCTCCGGGTTCTCTGGTTTCCTCCCACAGTCCAATAACATGGATTAAGTCAAGTGAATTCTCCAAATTGCCCCCTATAGAGTGTGTCTGTGTGAGTGAGTGTGTGCCCAGCGATGGATTGGCGCCCTGTCCTGGGTGTATCTGCCCAGCGCCCAAGACGTTCTCCCCTTGATGGGCATGGGGAACCCCACCGCGACCCTAATAGAGGATAAGCGGAAGATAATGAATGAATGAATACATCTGAGTATTTCAGCTCTGCAGAATCAGGCATTTTATAAATTATGTGCTGAATGTGAATTTACTCACACTTTAAACTCTACGGCACAAACCTAATCTTTACCACGTCAATAATTCAACAGTTTATATTGTAATTACATTTGTTCGTATTTGAAACTTAATAGCAAGGTCTTTGTGGTGTTCTGGGACGTACACTATGTGACAGGGTTCATTCCTGTCCTTCATACAGTGTCCTGCTTCCCATTTCTTCTTGGTAGGAAATGTGGTTTTTATGAACTTTGCTCCAGCATGTGTGTTTTTGATTCCACACCACGGTGCATCTGGAATAACAGAAAAAACAAATGCAGGTTAGGAGTTGGTTCTTGAATGTAGGTGATGATGAGCCGGTTGATTTATAGCTCTTTAGTTTATATTTTATTCCAAGTGTGTTAATATTTTACAGGTGAGAAAATGTTCTCAGATGTGTTTAAAAAGGCTTTTAATTTCATTTAGGCTCTTAATTACTGTAGCATGTAGAAGAAATCTGTACCTAAAGAGATGATGAATGGAGTTAAACAACACAGAACGTGTATGACGTTGGTCTCGATTTGGATTTATGAATTTAATAACAGTATAAACCAGAAGTTTTAATGAAGTGGGAAGTGAAAAACCTGTCTCGATCATCAGTCGCTCTGTGGGAATAGATTTCATAGCCTGAAGATTTGCCTCTGTCTTCAGCGAGCTGGAATCAGAATGAATCAGTTTATATTAATAATTGCAGGTTGCACCACAAAGCAATGATCTAATCAGCTATAAATATTATTGTTTTATTATTGTGAGATTTTCACACATAAAAGTCTGCAAATGAATCTATAAAAAAAGATTAATGGTGACCTAGCAGACCGACTACATCTGATAAAAAGGCATCAGGAACTCAGGTTATCTCCCCGTACAACTATGTGAATCTCAAAACCAACAAGGAGAATATGGCGACAAATGCAGAACAAACTAAAGAGAGTGATGATTTAGAGAGTTACAAGAACTTAATCTTACCAGCCATTGATCCCGATAAACAAATCCAGTTCAATTAGGGCAGCAGCATCTGCTTCGCTTCCATCGAATGAATGAACCTAGAACAGCAGGTGAGAATGAGACAATTTCATTTAGGTTTTTAATGCCATTGTTAGTTGTGTACTCACCACACAGATAAATTCA
This sequence comes from Corydoras maculifer, assembly GCA_019802435.1. NCBI lineage: Eukaryota > Metazoa > Chordata > Actinopteri > Siluriformes > Callichthyidae > Corydoras > Corydoras maculifer. Next base: position 140,800 of record JAFMOD010000179.1, read on the forward strand.
CCATGGAAAATATATAAAAAGTTTTAAACTTTTAAAATACGTGGATGTCCCTCTAGTAATAAAATAAAGGATGTCTTGATACTTACGACTCCTCCCACACACCGGTCTCTGTTTCTCTTCATAATATCTAAAGAATAGAATGAATATGTTTAAGATCTAATCAAGCATTCTTACAGAAATGTAACCTAAATCATAAAGAAAAGTGGAAACAGGAACCCACCGAGGAACTCCTGATGAGAGTTCCTACAGTGTAAGAACATCGGCAGTTTGGTCTCCTCAGCCAAATCGAACTGCTTCTCGAAGTATCTGTGTGGACATTAAATGAAGCTCATTTACATAAATTAAAAAGATTTTTATTCCGTTACTTTGCAGTCTCAACATTAAATGTTCTGAAATACAGCAAGTAACTTTTTTTTTAAATAATCAGTAGAACTTCTCAGTCTTCTTTCTGGTGTTCAGTTTTACAGAAATAAAGATATAAATCAATAAGTCGGATTTATTTGGCTCAGATCCTGTAAACTCACTTCAGCTGAGTTTCTTTGGGACAGAATTCCAATCTGTCAAAATCTAAAAAACAACAACAGAGTCATTAATCTAATCATTACAGATATTACAGTAAATAACACTGATGAAGATTAATTGGGTTAAAGGGTTTTATCTGTGACGTGTTCTGAACGTTTCACTTGTTCCCTCACACACTCCCCCTGGTGGACTGTTTAATGAACTGCTTAATGACCGTCTAGACATTTTGCATGTTGAACAATAAAGTTTGGTACTATCATAGATTAAGGACGTGTACAACCCTGCAACTGATCGTCAGAGGAACAGAAAAGTTAATGAACAGTTACAGATCTGGACTGTAGGACTCACCCAGGCCACACTCCCCGAGAGCCACCACCTTTCCCTGGTTCTTGACGGCCAGCTCTCGGAGTAAGGAGAGGTACTGCTCTGCCCCCTGCTGTTCAAATTCGGAACAGCGTGTGGGGTGGCAGCCAACCGTGCAGAAGAACTGTTCTAAAGACACAAGAAGAACATGGGACAATCAGCTTTTAAATGGCATTTTTATTTGATAATAACATGATTATGTACAGCGCGGCACTTAAATTTTGACTAATGCGGTTTTATTTTTTGGGTAGAAATACTGCACCACTTTTTTTTTTTTTTTACAAAATTAAAACAAATGTATTTTTATTAACATTAAAGTTAAAAGCATGAAATAGTTTAAGATGTTTATAAGCCACTAAATTAACAATCTTCATTAGCATTCATTTTAAAGCAGATCAGATCCTGAATGATTCTCACGTCGCCTGATGTTTTTATGATGGAGAGCTTCAGTCATGCTGGTTCTCACCTCTGGTGTGTGCGAGTGTCAGAGCAGCTCGACTGTCCTCAAGGTTTCCACCAGTAATCATAAACTGAAAGGTAGATCATCAGAACTGTAACCAGTACGGTTTAGTATAAAACTAAATAATAAAACGTGTTTTAAATACGCAATTATAAGCACAATGAATACAGAATAAATTGTAGTGTGTGTAGGAAGATAACATTAAATAAAACCCCATCTGGACCTGTAGGTGAAAATAAAAATCACCTTCTGTACACCAACATTAAGAGCTCTGTCAATGATTTGGGTAAAATCATCTAAAGGAAGATAAATCAGAAACTTTACATGATCATACACACAATGCGGGATAATGTCAGCAGGTTTTGTGAGTAAATTAAAAACAATTCTGTCCTCTTACCTTCATGTTTTTGGTTTCCTCTGTAAATACCTCTGAACATGGGGTCTGTGAGGTTAATACCTATATCTGCAGAAAGAGCAGCTTATTAACATCTTAATAATAATTTACCTAAAACATCTATCATCACATGGCTGCATCATTCAAAAACACTTGATTTATTAAAGAGATTTATGCAGTGTTAATGAAATGATACTCTTAATGTAGGAACAGTTTTTTGTTCTATAGAGAACAATTTGTTTTTTGATATAGAACAGTCATAAGCGGTGCCAGAGCCTATCCCTGCACTTATAAGGTAAAAGGCACCACAAACAGGTTGGAAATCCATGACAAGGCAGACACACACTCTAACATATTCATACGCAGTCCCATTTAAAAAGCCCCCTCAAAGAAGGTTTATTAAAAGTTTATGACTGTAAATAGATATATCATCCATTCAGACGGTGTGACGTCAGAGACTTAGTACCCTTTATTGCACTATACTTCGGTTTTGATTAATTCTTATATGTTATTGCTCTGTCACGTGGTGCTCTTTATTCAGATTATAAACGTTATAAAACTACAGTTCACAGTCTGCAGTGCCGGCTGAACCGAGGCTTTGTTTAGTATGGTGTAACTCCAACAGCAATATTTTACGTTTAGAAATATAAATCAACAATAGATTTATTTGTAAAAAGGCTTTTATTTCTCACCTATGAATCTGAAGTTCGCCATAATCAGTTTAGAAAGAGCTGCTGAAAGACCAGCTCTGCATGAGAGCTGCACCATGCTTACGTTTTAACCGTAATCACTAAAATACTGCCGCACGACAAATACAATCTAACTTAGATCGTACATATGCACTATAAATTAAATATTTAATCAAGTGCAAGTTATAGACTATATATTAGTTAAGCTGCAGATTTCTGTTTAGTGTTTTAATAACACACAGAGGAGCGAAGCAAGAAAATTGAATGCGCAATTATTTCTGAAACGAGAATGTCTCGTCAAAACGTAAGCGCTACAGACAAACTCCTAAAATGTCTATTTTTATTTACTGAGTGCACTTGGCAGGCTGCGAATGACGTAAGTAATCTCCAGATTCAGTACACAGATAGAGTCTCTATTAAGCTTATTGGGACGCAGCCACCTGTTCGAGCTGTCCTTACTGCGCATGCGCTGGGTTTGACAGGGGAAGGCGGAGGGGAGCAGCAGGAGAAAATGGCTGCGTATCTCACTCACCAGCAGAAGGTTCTCCGGCTGTATAAAAGGTCCCTGCGGCACATCGAGTCCTGGTGCATTTACAGGTACAGCCCGGGCGTTTGTGTTGATAAGTGTTTATATTTTTGTAAGTTGTCTTACGCTTTCTGACCTGGAAAAGCGGAGGGTCGTAGCGCGCGGGGCGTTCAGGTCATTCAGCGGCGGAACGTTAGCATGTTGCTAATGCTATCATCAAAACAGAACAGCCGCTACATTAAAAACAATTACAGTTGCACACTCACAGACACTCTATGTGGGGCAATTTAGAACACTCAACTTACCTTGAATCCATGTGTGTGGACTGTGAGAGGAAATGGGAGAACCCGGAGGAAACTCACACTGACACGGGGAGAACATGCAAATTCCACCCAGAGTGGGATGCGAACCTGAAATGAGCTGACCACCACCGCTACTAATGTCCGTTGAGCTGCAGATCTCAGACCTGTGCTGTTGCTGCAGGGATAAGTATCGGTTCTACGCCTGCTTGCTGAGAGCTCGCTTCGATGAGCAGAAGAACGAGAAGGACATGATGAAGGCCACCATGCTGCTGAAGGCTGGAGAGGAGGAGTTCTGGGCTAACCAGCACCCTCAGCCGTACGTGTTCCCTGACTCACCCGGCGGAACCTCGTATGAGAGATATGAGTGCTATAAGGTAGAGTGGAACGCTGGGAACCATTACAGTCAACGAGAAGATGAACCTCCATCAGTCATTAAAGTGGGAGTTGGAGGGAGGTTGATCAGTGTGGTTCCTGTTTGTTCCTAGGTTCCTGAATGGGTTCTGGATCACTGGCACCCCTCTGAGAAGGCGTTGTACCCTGATTACTTCTCTAAAAGAGAGCAGTGGAAGAAGCTGCGAGCCATGAGCTGGGAGAAGGAGGTGAGTATCATTCAGGAATAAATGAATAAACACCTCACCTTCAGCTTCAAACATCGATGGTGTTAAACCACAGTAACTCACGCCCTCTAGTGGCTGACTGCTTTAAAGCAGTACCAAGAGGACTGAAATAAAATATAAGGGTATTTCAAATGCTTGTCATCTCACACACTAGATTTGTTGGGGGTCGGTAAGCAGGTTAAACATCAAATTGTGCCAAAACACAATAAAGGTAAATTTTTACCGACACTGCTGCATCAATGTCTCTGCAGGTGAAGCAGCTGCAGGAGGAGACTCTGCCTGAAGGTCCAACCTCAGAGGCTCTTCCTCCAGCTCGTAAGGAAGGTGACCTCCCTCCACTGTGGTGGCAGTTTGTGACCCGCCCCAGGGAGCAGCCCGTGTGAGCTTGTGCTGTGCGCTACGGCCGACGCACACACACTACGTTACAGCCCAGCTTCTCTTCAAACCTATGTCCTGAGTGAACAGTGTCCAATTGCAGCAGATCTTTAACCCCGAATCAGCTGATCTGCTTTACAGAACCGTCATGTTGATCAGGGATGAGGAATTAGACGTGGCTGTGATGTAGACTGTACAGAGACACAGTTCACTAAATAAACCCTGTAATAAATGATCAGTGGTTTCGTTGTTCTTATTAACACTGATTTATCAGAATTATTTACATAGAACAACTATAGAAGCTGGCATCACGGTGGCTTAGTGGTTTAGCATGTTCTCCTCTTAGCGCTGGGGATTCCCGGTTCGAATCCCCATCTTGGTGGAGTTTCCATGTTCTCCCCGTGTCTGCATGGGTTTCCTCCGGGTTCTCCGGTTTCCTCCCAGAGTCCAAAAACATGGATTAAGGTCAATTAAGTTCTCCAGATTGCCCCATATAGAGTGTGTGTGTTTGTGAGTGTGTGCCCAGCAATAGATTGGCACCCTGTCCTGGGTGTATCTGCCCAGCGCCCGAAACGTTCTCCCCTGGATGGGCATGGGGAACCCCACCGCGACCCTAATAGAGGATAAATCGTAAGATAGTGAATGAATAATGAACTATAGAGCTTAGGAATGTGGCCTTTGTTTCTTCAACACACATTGTGGTGAAGGGTAAGAAGACCCGAACATGGTACGTACAGGAGCGCTTCTGCGACCACCAACAACCTGAAAAGTGAATAAAGTTGTGAAATAATAAAAACATGAAGTATTAATACGTTTGAATTAATGTTTTATTAACTAAAACAGCGTTCTGACAAACACTGGAGAACGTTCTCCAAGCATCCACTTCAAAATCCAGAGCTCCTCCTGCACTACGCTTTACATTCATAAGATTAACTGGATCAGAGCAGCTCAATAAGTTCAGAAACATCACCACTGCGCTGGAGCTGGTTACACACACATCTATACACACACGATCAGCATCATCTGTGTAAGGTATTGGGTTTTAGCAGAACAGTGTAGAACATTCTAGACCCTTTTCTGCATCACGAGCATCACACAGGCCTAAAGGTACTATACAGCCAAAAGCATATAAAGCGTGGATTAAAGCGCCTGGAAAAGAGAAGGAGATTCAGAGACGGTTTACATTCACATGAAGTAAAGGCTGTTCGGTATTAAAGGAAGAGCTCAGACGTGACGCTCAGGTCCTGTCCACCTGACTGTTCCTTTAATACGGTGTTCATTACATTATTGTGTAGAATGAACTGAAATCAGTACACAGCAGCGCGACATGAACATGAAAACAAACATTTGGCACATTTTCATACATAGTGTGGTGTGGCGGCACGTACATCACGTCTATTCACACTGGCGTCCTTCTATAGGATGTGTCCTAAACGTCACATGGACACAGAAGGTCCTGGATGAGAACCGTGGGACGTGTGATGGAGCGATTCACGCTAAAAAGGCAGCAGGTGCTCACAAACAATCCCAGCGCTGGAAACGAAGCCATGCCACATATTTCAATGACGTGTTCCTATAGTTTGTATAGATTCCTAAAATCCACTCGGGGTGACGAAGTGAGCCGCGGTGGAGCTAAAATGTGCAGTAAACCAACACGGATACGGAGCCTACCGCACGTCCGACACTCACTCTGCAGCCGATTACTATAAATACAAAGCAGCAGCCATGACGATAAATCACTGTGATCCCACAGAAACGGAGAGTACAGACTCGAAACAAGCAGAGGTCACCAGCTTAAATCCCAACAATGTCATGTTGTCACTCACAACGACTCCAGCCAATCACAGGCATCTGTGAGCTCATGTTTACCGAAATCGGGCATTTAAGGAGCAGCAGGGAGTGCGTTATGGCACTGGATCTTCTTATTCGTTAGCTGTGGTGTGATGGAGATCAGATTGAAGGAGGGTGGATTGGGTTCTATATGTAGAATGTGGAACACTCGTTTACTCAGCAGCTCGTTCGGTGTTCAGCCTGCTGGTTACCTTTTCATGCTTGTTTCGTGAACATTTCGTAACACTCGAGTAAATGTCGTTTGCGTTAACAGCTGAAGGTCCCATTTAATTAAATCTGCACATTTTTACTTAAATATAAAGTCTGATTCAGGAAGTGCAGGCGTAACAGCGAGCGTCGTACGGAACGTGCACTCGGCCTGCTCTCTGAGGAACGTCCCGCAGCTGATTGCGTTTCTGCAATTCCTGATTTGAATAAGAAAGGAAATCCATTATGAGGCACATACTTTTGGCACCTATAGAACGATGGGCTGGCAGTAATGATTCAACATTCAACAAAAATATTCAACAAAAATATTACTTTAAATGTCTTCAAATATAATATATCATACTAAATCGAGGTCAAAAATAAAGGTCAAACCCAAATTGTATCCCATGAACTTTTTTTTTTACCAACAAACGGATCAGGACGTGGGGAATAATGAGACCTGATTGGTTCGTCACGGCACCTTGCTGCACTGAAGTGCGGGGGGGGGGGGGGGGGTTCATACTACACAGTATGTGAACGTAGCTGTTGTGTCCGAATACGCAGTATTCATCAAGCAGTAGGTGAAAATTCTCCTACTATAAAGTAACCTACTCAGCCGGTCGACGTTTTAAAGACTGAATGTGATTCAAAACGAGGAAAGAGCGACGCGAGTGAAGCGGGGAGTTTAAGCTACAAACCGGAAAAATGTAAATCCAATATATTATGATTATGTACCACATCGAATACGTGGTGGTGCGACATCTTATGGCAAATAACATTCAGAATATTGCGGATTCAGTACATCAGATGTCGCTTTACACACTGCTGAACAGCCCTATTGTTTCACTAGGGGGCAGTGTGTACTGGACCTGTTCATACTAACCGTGTTAGCATGTCATTTATATTTGTCTTATACACAAACTAATGTGTTTTATTTTACACTCATGTCTGGATTTATATTTTTAATTGTCATGTTTACCACAAAGATTTTCTGGTCATTTGATTTTGAGACCAATAAAACCTTAATATACAACCTTTTTGGGTTTGGCCCTTTTTTGACGCAGGATTGTGTTGTTTTGATTTAAAGTCGTTGTTGTTACCGCGGTTTGCCTCCGTGGGGCAGCGCAGCGATAACGGACGCGGTCGCCTCACTGTACCCGTCTGACGCCACAGCGTCTGGTTGAATCGAATCGGTCAGGACTCACGCTTCACTCCAGAACCGGCTCAGACCGGTCCACCGACGTCATCTTTTTCAGGCTCATCCCTCGGCGTTTAGAGGACAGCATGTCCCCCTCCTGCTCGTCAGGCTCCACCTCCTCCTGTTCGACCAGAGCATCTGATTGGCTGGTAAAAGTGGGCGTTTTCAGTGTGGGTGACAATAACCCGGCGTTCTCTCCATTTTGCCCGAGGGGCGGAACATTTGGAACAGTGGGGGTCTTCACCGGGATGACCGGCGTTCTGATGGGGATGGGTGCGTGAACGCTCGTTCCGCGCCAAAGGCTCGGTTTAGAGGAGGGTGCACGGCGGATCGTGGCCACGCCCGGAGTTATGCTCACCGGGCCAAAATTAGAGGGGCGCTTAGCGGGCAAAGTCCTGCGATATGATTGGCTAAAGTCGGTGCCGTGCAGCGCAGGCGTGGTCCCGTCGCCATCGGGGGTCTCCACCTCTTGATCTCCAGTTCCCGGCAGGCCGTCGTAATCAAAAACTGATGATCAAGAAAAACATCAGGGCTGCGGTTACACGGCTCATGGAACAACGACGCAAATCCATCAACGCACGTTCTACAACACGCAACAACCCTCAGTCAGACCGCCACGCTTCATCACCGCTTCACCTGCCTGCACATGTTCAGAGAACGGGAGAAAATCCACACAAAGTGGGGAGAACATGCAAACTATACACAAATAATGACCTTGTCCACCCTTCATGAGAATTAAACCCTGGACCACACACAAACAAACAGACACACACACACTTCTTACCATAAGTGTCCTCGCTGCAGCAGGGCGTGTTGGTCTGAGTGCTGTAGCCACTGGAACCCTGAACAGATTCTCTGCTGCTTCGTGGAATATCCAAAGACAAACCGCGCGACAGACAGACCGCCAATTCCTCATGAGCTTCATCCTGTGACACACACACACACACACACACACACACATCAGGTTTATGTTTAATCACTTGTCAGAATTAAAGTCTGTAATTCGTCAGGTACAGGGTGTATGGAATAATTTTGTGCAGGTGTTTAAATACAGAGCGACACGGTGGCTTAGTGGTTTGGCATGTTCTCCTCTCAGCACTAGGGATTCCCGGTTCGAATCCCCATCTGGGTGGAGTTTCCATGTCCTCCCTGTGTCTGCGTGGGTTTCCTCCGGTCAATGGAGTTCTCCAAATTGCCCCATATAGAGTGTGTCTGTGAGTGAGTGTGTGCCCAGCAATGGATTGGTGCCCTCGATTGGCGCCCTGTCCTGGGTCTATCTGCCCAGCGCCTGAAACTGGAACCCCCCTGCGACCCTAATAGAGGATAAAGCGGAAGATAATGGATGAAGGGATGAATGAATGTTTAAATACAAATATACTGGAAATAAAAACAGAAAAAGGAACAGAATTTAAAGATTGTCTGCTCGGACTGTGTGAGGCTCACTCTGGATTTGCTGAGAGAGTTGGAATTAGGGCTGGTTTTTGGAGCATCAGTGTTGCCCGACTCGCTGCTGTCTCTCTCTCGCCCCTTTGCTTTTCGGAGGGTATTCACCAGAGGCTGGTCATACGGACCCGGCCTGGCCCAGTCCTGCACACACACAGAGAGAGAGAGAGAGAAAGAGAGAGAGAGAGACGAATTTACACATCATCCTTTTATTATTCAGATTTAACAGATTTATAAAAATCATTTACTCTTTGGATTGTAAAAGGTGAAGAGACCTGAACTGAACTAAATAATTATAAAAAGCATGGAAAGTGTGAAAGAGCGGCTGAATGAAGTGGAGCTGAAGTTAAACTGACCTTCCAGCTTGGAACTCTGTGTGAGGGGGGGAGGATGCTGGGACCAAAAGGGAAACAAGGTCCAAAATCTGCCACCAGGGCGAAACCGGGATGTGAGTGTGACCACGGAGGCTCAGCAGCAGGTGACGGAGGAGGTGAAGATGGAGGGACATTCTGTGCGCATGAGTTAAAGGATGGCTCGGCTCCATTTACTAACTGAAGCGGTGGAGGGTAAATAAACACAAACGAGATGAATGAAAATAACTGAACATGAATGTGAAAAATATCCTTACCAGGAATTAAAAGAAAACTCCTGATAACAGCAAATTTAACAACGGGTTCAGCCACTAAAGTGTAAAAAATAACAGGTCATCAATTTGCTTTTAATTAGGACGCATCAGGAGATCTAAAAGGGCCGGACTGGGCAGCTATCATAATCTAAATAAAGGTCATTTTATCTTAATATGTGGTTTAAAGTGTGTTTGCAGGACAAAAGACAGGGAGGTTATGGTCTGTCTGTCATTTGCCCTTTTTAATTTACTTTTTGTCCGTTGTTTAAAAGGCAGGTCACTCATCAGTTGGGTGTTTCTGACTCTTAAGTGTTGGTTGTCATGGTCAATGCTGCGGTGGTATGGTATACTCTACTGAACCGTAATTACAGTTTTAATGTTTTTGGCTAAAAATAAAAAGCTAATCCTTATTTTAAAATGATACAGACGTTTTAGAAAAGAGGGTCTCGTCTGTAGTCCTGGTTTTTGTGATTTCTGCTGCCTGACTACACCAGCAGGTGGCGCCGCTTCAGCTTCTGCTCCGAATTAAGTGCTTTAATTTAACTTTTAAACTTTTTGAAAATTGTAAATAGAACTGCACTAAAGCTACGATGCATCAGGTTTAAATGAAGTCTGGAGAAGTTTTAATTTTATTGTTTTAATGTTTATTTTGCATTTGATGGCTGGATTATGAACACTGAGGCAGATCTTAGTGTGTGTGTGTGTGTGTGTGTGTGTGTGGTTGTGTGGGTGTGTGTGTGCGCACTTGTCACCTTGGCTCCGGTGTTGGTAATGAAGGCGGGTGATGTGGGTGTTTGGCTGTCTGTGATTGGCTGAGATGAATCATCAGGGCAGGAATCAGAACACTGAGCACACAAAGCCATGCAGAGCGAGCGCACACACATGGGTACAAGATAACACAACGGGACAAAACATTACAACACACACACACACACACACACACACACACAGCAGAGGAAAACCATTTTAAAGCTTTGCAAATAAAATCAGCAGCATGAGAAGCAATGAGATCTCATCATTTTGGCTACAAAAAAAAAAAAAAGTTCAGCACTTTGTCACTATCACTGATGCTCGAGTAAACATGCAAGAACACAAAAAGAACAGTCTCTGTATCATAGAGGTTGGTGATGGGTGTGTGTGTGTGTGTGTGGGGGGCAGGTTTGTGTGTACAGTACAGTGATCTGTAAATATACAGTATGTGAGTGTACACAATGAGCAGCTTCTTCTGTTTGATAGCATGATGGTACCTGCATGCACACACTAAATCACCTAAACTGTAATGAACAGGTTCATTTATAACAATTAGGTAATGATTATAATGAAACCTCATTTGTTACTGTATTTGCAGTGCACCGTTGCTTTGCAGAGGGGTCAGGAGCTCGTTTATTATTTTATTGTCAGCAATAGATCTTAACTAATGTGAATCCATTAAAGCACTTGAGCACACAGGTTAAGTAACTGAATACGAGTTAATCAAGAAGAGAAACTTTTACGTAATCTGAGAGTGTGTATTAAATCACCGAAGTATTTAACGTCAGGACGATTCTTAAAAAGGTCCACTGAATGAGCGCCATCTCCGAGTTGGTGGAAATGAGGTAAGTGCCACCAGCTGCATGGCTTCCTAATTTAATAGAGGATGTTCCCTAGCAACAAGAGATGGTTCCCATGGCAGCGGCAGTGCGCAGAGTTTCGTAATGATGCATATTCATCACTTCAAACAGAGAAGTGCTCTCTGCCGCTGATGTAATATGCAGGAGGAAGAGACGAAATAATAAACGCATTCGGGGATTCTGTACGAGTGTCGGAAGTTTCCTGAAGTGCTCACGTTCCTCTGAATCGGATGAATGAAATGTCAGAATGCTGTCTGATTGATGGACTCAGACTCGGCAGACGTTGATTTTGGGTTTCGTGGTGTGCGCTGTGGTTCTGAAGGAGTGTGAGCTGAGGGGGGGGGGGTGGTCATGCCCTAAAGCTTACCTGTGCATTGCTTTCGGGGGGCATTGGGGAGGGGCTCTTTGACTGACAGGTGTCCTGAGAGATGAAGCCGGAGTCGTGTGACGAGACGCTGGGGAGGCGGACAGACCCTTGCTGAGGTAGGACTGAGCCCCGGTAACGGAAATGTGATGTGGGGGAGTGCGAGTGCGAGCTGCTTGAACGCGAATCACTGCTGTTTACACTGTTTAAACTGCTGCTGAGAGAGAGAGAGAGAGAGAGAGAGACATT
>JAFMOD010000179.1:157573-177573 GCA_019802435.1 Corydoras maculifer
ATTCCTCCTGTACGAGGGTCAGGCCGTGGGAAGTGTCTCACATTCTCTCTATAAATAATATAAGTAGGAAATCCAACACTCTCTCTCTCTCTCTCTCTCTCTCTCACACACACACACACACACACACACACGAGTAGAAGATGCACACATGTGGAGTTCTGATCATACTCAGCATAGTTTGATGTTATGGTTGCTGAGCTTTCTGGAGGGTCAGACTCTGAACTCATGGTCGGTCTCATGGGGTCTTACTTCATGATTTTTCTACGGTTGCCAAGAGGAATGAATACAGGGGTGTGCAAGGGTTTGAATTAAAACACTTACTGTCCAGACATTTAATGAATTAATTTAAAAACATAGAAAATGTTTAAAATAAAAAGGATTGATAATCAGGTCTCCACAAACTTTTTGATAGAGTTACCCATCACACGTCCAAACCTGTTAAATGATGCGATTTGATTCAATACGCTTCTCTTTCTATTATTACGTCACGTTTGAAGCTTAACACAGGTAAGCACATGCAGTAATCCTATCTTTAGACAGTTTTTCTTTTCACATATGTATTTTTTAGGTTAAAGGTTCATCCCTTTTATATCCACACAGCATGAATAATCTTTACTTATAGATTAAAAGATTTATATACAGTCCAAATTAAATGTGTGGTTTAATTCTCTGGTTCATTGCTCACTAACATTACTGAACATTCCAATAGTTTTGGAGGTGATTGGGTGAATATTCAGCGATGCTGTAATGTGGCTTCACTTTTGTTAATCTTTACATTAAGGACAGAATATTTTAATTTCTTTATAAGTGAACTCATCTCTCACCTCTGCTGCTCGTGGCCAAATCTGCTACCTTCTGAAAGGCATCGAGGAAGGCAGCGACTGCCACCACCGTGGCCCTGAAAATAACCACAACATGCACTTTTAGTTCTCACAGCAAAAAAAGAACCCGTGGCCCTCATGGTGGAAGAGCTGACACCTCGTAAAAGCAAGATTCTTTCTGTGAGGAGTTTGAATGTTCACATCTCACCATGTGGGTTTCCTCTAAAGGCTCTGGTTTCCACCCACAGCTTATAAAACACTCTCAGTGCATCTCACTGTATCTGCCTGTCTGTGCTGCGATAGACCGGCACTCTGACCAAGGTGCTTCCCCATCTTTTGCTCAGTATTTAACTTTATTGAACAAAAGAAATATTGGGAAACAAAGAAACGGACAGAAATAACAGACATCGATGACATGACAAATGTGTGTTATATGTCAGGGATTGTGGACGTGTTCCGACAGCGCTGCTCCTCTGGGGTTAACAGCTTTCAGGTGGAATGTCTGTTCAAACACACGTGCAAATAATAAAAGCGGAACGTCTGCGCAGAACGCTGCATTCTCCGTACGTTCAGAAGAGAGTGTGACACAGATGAACACATTCCCAGCTGACATGAGAGATGTGAGTTAACATGGCATGTGAAGGAGGTTTCAATGTAGGGTATCTGAGAGGAGAGCAGCTGCGCTCCTCACAACCCGGTGCACAGAACCAGAACTGTACACAGAGGAACACTCACAAATCTGTGTACATGTACACATCACACATGGCATTCCCACCAGGGCTTCCAATGATAACCTTGTACAACAGACTGAAGAATTCAGAAATAAAAATGAATTCTATTGCGTTCTATTGATTTGGACGATCTGCGGGATAAAGCATTATTTACAGAAGCTCAGTCCAGCAGACGCCTGTCAATCAAAAACACCTGCAAATTATTTTTATTCATAACTGTGGTGTTGGCGGCACGGTGTCTTAGTGGTTTAGCATGTTCTCCTCTTAGCACTAGGGATTCCCGGTTCGAATCCCCATCTGGGTGGAGTTTCCATATTCTCCCCGTGTCCGCGTGGGTTTCTTCCGGGTTCTCCGGTTTCCTCCCACAGTCCAAAAACATGGACCAAGTCGATTGAGTTCTCCAGATTGCCCCATATAGAGTGTGTCTGTGTGAGTGAGTGTGTGCCCAGCGATAGATTGCCGTCCTGTCCTGGGTGTATCTGCCCAGGGCCTGAAACGTTCTGGATGGGCATGGGGAACCCCCCCCCGACCCTAATAGAGGATAAAGTGGAAGATAATGAATGAATGAATGAACTTTGGTGTCAGATCACTTAGTAATTTATACATTGTTGAAAATCCAACCAAACTTTTTTTTTTTTTTTTTACTTTACACAGATTAATAATTTATTCATCCTTTTATTTTATTTTAATGATGTGTACACACGCCTCACCTGAGCTGCGCCTGCAGCTTTCCAGCTTTACTGATGAAATCCTCCCACACCGGGTAGCTGCCCTGCAACGCAACAAGAACAGGACCTAAATCAAAGACCTTTAAAGAACCCCACACATGAAATTCACACACAATAACAATCTCTCTCTCATTATCTCATTATGCTCTCCACCTTTACCTTCATCTCTGCCATTATCTCCTCCTGCTCTGTGCTGTACCTTTACATTACCTTTATCTACAGAACTCAGTCATCATCTCCTCCAGGAAACATTCCCACCATTCAGTCGGTCACTTAGTTTACCACCTAATAATTAAAATAATCCTTTTAGGAACAATTTTATATTTAATCCTTATTAAACACACACACACAGACACACACACACACACACACCTGCTTTCTCGGTGTTCCTACTTACAAATCTCTTTTCTGTTTTTTTTTTGCAGTTAAAAGCAGCATCTGTTGCTGTGACAACAATGCAAGCTGCAAAACAGAGCCATGACGCTGCAGTCTGTTCTGCCAATCGTCCTTAACAGACAATCCCTCCTCCACCCCTACGACCATCCCCACCCCACCCCACCCAACACTGCTTTATAACCTGCGTGGCTATTTACAAACAATATGAACAAAAATATAGATATATTAAAACATGAAACAGATATATGTATAGATACAGAGCTTTTAATAGAGTGGATCTAATAAACATATGAGCTAAAGACTCTCTTAAATCTAACATATATTCAAAAAATTTGGTTAAATGTGGATTCATTATAATGAACTTCTCTAAGCACATCTTTAACGGAAAAGATCCCAACTGGTTAAACAACAGCGTCTTATTATTCTGTAACATTCACAATTTCCTTCACTCTGTGTAGGTGTCCAAATACTTTTGGCCACGATGATCATATTTAATCTCCCTGTGGGTATAGGGTAGCGGATGTTTTGTCAGTATATTTTCTCACAGAAACAGATCTATTAAATACATCTCTTTAGAATGTGGTAAAAAGTGATTCATTTCACAGCTGAGTGTCGGGGTTCTCATTCATCCTGTAAAGCTTACAATGACCTCCATGTTGTACAGTATTAATCTCACTCTCTAAAGCAATAAGTTCTTTTGAACATCCTTCAGTGATGTTTAAAACTAATGACTCCTGTAAAGGGGGCGTGTCCATATGAAAGCAAGAAATCGAATGTTGAAGAGTTAGGACAGAAGCTCTGAAAACAAAAGCAGCATAAGAGTGGATTATTGTATTGATTATAGTACTAATTCTAATGAGAGTAGACTAAAACCACCCTGATAATGGTCACCAGGACATCCCTGAAGATGTTAGAAGCGCAGTTTAAGTGTAAAAGTGGATCCTCTTGCTCCCTGAAGCACTCTTTTGCAAATTGAGCCTGATGAATCTCGACTCAAGATATAAAAAAAGCATACAATCTATTAATGAGATGAACCTGGTCCTTCAAATGTATAAATAATAAAACTATAGCATTCTTAAATGTGTATCATGTCAGTTACCAAGCTTCACCTGAAAAACATGTGATTAATTAACTGCAAAATAAGCACTATAGTCATTTAGTTTATTATCATTTAGTTTTTAATGTTTACGCTCTTAACATAAGCCACATTTAGTGAGTTGAATTGAATTACACTCATTAATTAAATGAATCTATCCAACACGGTGGACACACACACACACACACACAGACACACACACACACACACACACACACGGAGTAAAAAATGCCTCCCAACGCAACAGCTGCAGCAAAGTCGACCTGCAGAATGATCGTGTATCGAAGCCGACACCGTGTCTGCTCTGATCTCCAATAAAGCGCTGAGATTAATGATTAATGATTAATGACTAATGATTAAAGCTACGAGCCGCCGATGACGTCACGGTTACCTTCATGTCGGTGATGACTGATTGGAAAAGTCCCCCGAGCGCGCTGCACTCCCGCTCCATCGCCGCCTCCATCTCCGGACCCGGCAGCCGGAACCCCGCCGCCTCTCTGGGCTGCACTCCTCTTCGACGGCGCGGTACCAGGTCCGGTCCGGTGCTGACGTCACAGTAAAACCCGGGGTTCGACGGGCAACGGATCCCGGCGCTCGCGCGTTAATGACGCCTCTGCGGCGCAGCTACGGTTGCCATGGTGAATAAAGCAGCCGTGTCCCTCTGAGCCCAGCGCCCATTCCGCCGACCTGCAGTCTACAGTGGACCGAACCCGTCCCGCGCGCGGTACAAGGCCTCCGTACAGTAAAAAGCGTCCATGTTCCGAACCGTCAGACGGAAGATCAAACGCACCGCGGGTTAACGGCGCGCGCGTGCCATACCGCTGCCCCGCCTCCCGGTGTGACTCACTTCCATCGAATCGACTCTCGTCATCCGAGCGAACCGAGCCCGTTCCATTATGAATCGAGTTCATTGAGTCGACTCCTGTAGGGACAGCACTGCAGGGTGGCAGGACCCCCACGCAGCAGGGCAGATAGAGAGAGAGAGTCCACAAAAGATTTACCCCCTTTACCCCCTCTGCACGAGAACACCTGCACAGAGCTCTGTTTAAAGCTGCCAGGGGTTCTTTACTCCATTAATGAAACTGCAGGACAAATCGGATGGAGTGTTTAATTCATCTGTAAAAGTCCAAGTATGTTGATGACGCAGAAATCCAATTTAAACACTAACATGTTCATTTCTCTACGTGTCTTAATCGGGTCGATGTCTCCTGTTAACAGCTCTTTAGTGTATTTGGCATGTAGTCATCAGTCCAAAAAAAGACATGAGAAACTAGACTTTTCTTTTTTGTAAAGATGTCATTGAGTTGTTTTCTTATATTTACTGGTTGATGGCTGTGTAAGTCTGCACATACACTTCATACTATTAACTGCTATTAATTATTATAATAATGCTTCCAAAACGATCCCATAAAATATCCTTACATTTTAAATCAATTTTAACACATTAATTGGCAATTTCATAGAATTTATACATGACTGAGTCACCCATACTGAACAGAGGAGGATGGATTGTGACAAACTCGAGTCCAAAATGAACTAAGAATGTTCACTAACATGTACAATACAATTTACATTCTACAAAAAGACATCTGTTTAAGATTTTAAGTATTATTTGCTCCTCGCTCAGGTGGTCATAAATAGCAAACATTTACAAACACCTGTACATGACTGAATATGAATGAAACAGCAGAGTGTATGATAATCCCAGATTATGAGCAGATGAACCGCAGAAAACATAATGGCTTTCACAAAGAAGTGAAATAGAAACGTGTCCACATCGGTGTGCTGCAGAGTCCACATTAAAATTGTTGCTATGTAGAATACAGAATCCAAACTCAAGTGGTGCATGTACCTGATCACAATCCAGAGAGCATTATATATCAATATTGACTCAGCAACGCCACCTACTGGTCTTTTGCTTTTATAATTTATAATATGAAGTAGAGCAGAATATAGTTAATGTGCAGATCAAAACAAATAAATGTTCTGGTTTATTAGGTCTTTTACAAATATATTAACAAAATTAAAATTAAAGTACACAAATATCATCAAATCTTTTATTATCTTAGATCAAAAAGACTGGACTATATGGATTTGACTTTGCACAGCCGGGTCTGGTTGGTATTCTGATTCCACTGTGGAGTTTAATTCTACAGCTGACAGCTTTGTTCAAACCTTCATTCGTTTAGAAGGCTGATGGTTAATAATGAGGTGCCTTGATGGCAACGCTCCCTCACTCCCTTTTTTCTCCCACTTATCTCTGCCCCTGTCTGCACTGAGGAGGTGGTAATGTGCAGTCAGGGCTGTGCGAGTGGCAACCTGAATGCACAGTCACAGAGAAAAGACTTTAATGACAGGTAAATACACGATCATTTTGTTGACTGCTGGAGTAGCCATGAATTACTACCATTACAAAAACAGAGGCCTAAGAGGAGCCCAGGATTCCGGATCACATGGTTTAATCAACAGCCAGATGCAAAACAAAGGCTTCAATTCCTTTAATTTAAGCTTCACTTCAGAAACAGCTGAATCATTTGTGTAGAATATGACACGTGTACACCACATGGATCAAGTTTTGGGATACACCTCTGAATCGCTGAATTTATACAGGAAAAAAAAATACATTAGTCACTAAGAACCAACAGCCAATCACGTTACAGGCGCTCTACTCTGCAGAATTCAGTCCTAATTCCTTTTAGTATTATGTTTGCATTTTGTATGTGTGTGTGTGTGTGTGTGAGTGTGTGTGTGTGTGTGTGTGTGCTTTAGGGAGTGAGTTTCAGCCCCAGACACAGAGCTAGCTCATTCTTTTGGATCTTTCCATCTCCATTGACGTCACAGTGACTGAGTAGGGCCTGTCTGAACCTGTCCAAGTCTGCTCCAGTCAGATTAGGCTGGGGGAGTCAGGTTGGGGTGGGGTTGAAGTGGGAGGGGGGGTGCACAGTATAAAAACACATTAGTGAATAAAATATAACGTGTAACTGAACAGCACTTGGGTATAAAAAGCCAAAAATCTACTTAATAATCAAAAAGGAAAAAATAAATGAATAATTTACAGTAATCTTTGATTATCTGAAGGTCCATCAATACCTTTTAAGATTTAATCGAATTGCAGATACATAAGTAACCATGTTGATGATGACCAAAAAATTACTTTAAAAAAACAACGAAGAGTATTTACCTTTACCAGTTCCATCATGTCCTTAACGAAGCCATCCACCTCTGGTCCCTCCAGTTCCCCAGTCTTACTCTGATTACACAAAAGAAATGACCAAACCCAATCTCATCCCAAAGTCTTAAATCTCAAACAGTGTTTAATGTGATGATATAAATCCAGAGAACCTACCACGTCATAATGAGCAAAGATCTTTTCAAAATCTTTCATCCTGTCCTTCTGACTGCAAACCTTCAGAAAGCAGATCAGCTCTCATTACTTTTACATCAGACGCAGAAACTGCGGTAGATTTTATCATACTGAATAAAATCAAACAACTTACATCCATTTCAAACTTCAGCAGGAAGTTCTCCTTTAATGACAAAATCCTGATGATAAAGAAACAGAAAATCAGAGTGATGTATATTAAACTACAGAAAATAAACTGGTTAATTACAACATCTATGATCATATTATTTATATAGAACTCTGAAGTCTATTTAAAAAAAGAATTCATAAAAGTTAAATTACAAACCCAAAGATGAACATGTAATGTTATCTGATGAAGTGTCATTAAATTCTTGTATGGATGTTCATTCTGTGGGTGATATTACCTGGCGAGATCATTTAAATCTAAACGATCATCTCCGTTCTTGGCAAACATCTTCATCTAAAAACAAAGAAACATCTTTATGATCCAGACCATCTGGGTCAGTTTAAATCTGACCTGTAATTCTGATTAACATCAGCTAAACGAGTAAAGTTCACGACCATGGTGAGTGTGTACTGCTCCAGTTTGTCTGGGGTGATGTGTTTGTTGTGCTGTTTGAACAGATCCTGCAGGAAACTCTGGAGATAAAGAGTAATGTGTAAATACTTTTGTTCATATTGTGCACTGATGCACTCCGCATGACGTGAGCGGCACCTTGAGTTCCACTGAAGATATGAATCCACTGCTGTCAGCATCGTAACGTCTCCAGATCTGAAAATATACAAAACCTGTTCATATAAAAAGTCAGAGTGAGGAGAGTGAAGAAGCCAACCAACAAATCAGCACACAGTTTACTTTTGGAACACAATACATTTATAAAAAATGACAAAAAATAGGTAAACATAAAAAGAATCAAGACTAAAACTTTTAGTTACTGCAAACTGGTTTACAGAACTTGCTCTGACCCTCATGAACTCAACACTGTTGTCCAGCGGCGTCTCCCTGCGGAACAGCAGCAGAAAGTTCTCCTCTTCTTTCAGGATAATGCTGGTTACCTGGGGTTGCGGGTTGACCAATTAGAGCTCATTTTTATGACTTATTTCTTTAATAATAATAATAATAATAATAATAATAATAATAAACAATATTATTTTAATATATTACCTTAGTATTAGTAATTATTTCCTTTATAAAGATAATAAGCACATTGCTGCCACCTCGTGGACGATATTATTATTAGCGCATATATAAAATCACAAGATCTTTTTTTTCTTCATATTTAATGATTATATTTCACCTGTTGGATTTGAAGGGGTCCATCTGGGTTCAGCACTCTGAGGCGGTGAAGCTTCTCTTCTGTTTGTTTGTCCTTTTCAAAAATAAAATCATTAACAGAAAAGTGTTGAATCAGATTTACATCTTAAATGATTTAAATACAGAGTGAGACAAAGGTTCTGTAAATATAAGTGTTTTTTCCTCACAGGTCTTTTAAACTGCTTCATCAAATGTTGGTAAAACTGTTCCACCTGCTTTCCCTGAATGAAGCCGTGATCTGACGGGGGAAAGAAAAAAGAATTTTATTTAGCCTGTTAGTTTAAACTGTGAAATGTTGCAGAATGATGAAGAACTTACCTTCGGGATCAAAGAGACTCCAGATGTTTAGAAAATCAGCGGCGCTGTCCATGGTGCTCCAAACCACAGCTGCACGGTCCGAGAGTGGAGTCCAGTCTGCACGGCTCTTTCATTTACACTGCTCTACCTCCTCTCTCTGAGGGACTGAAGCTCAGACTGACTGCTTATCAATTAGCCCACCCACATAATACAGCTGTTAGAAGATAATCTGTAATCTGAGGGATGCCATTAAAGACATCCTGGTATTTCTGGATCAAATGTTGAAAAGTGATGATGCATCTGTAAGACTTTTTTTTTTTAAATCAACAAAATCAACAGTATAATGTTTAACAGGAAATGTTTTTTGATTTAATTTCAAATTGGTAAAAATAAATTGGAGTCGCTGCATTTAAACAGATTAATTAGTCTTATAGGTCTTAATGTTTAATGACATTTGTATTTAAATATATTATGCTGCTTTTATGCAGCAACTAATAAACAGTCCATTGTATTACATACAAAAATTCAAAGAAAAAAAATTGATCAATTTGGATCAAGAGAAAGTTGAATGATTTATTTTTCACCAAATCACGTAAGAAGATGAAAAACTCGTGTATTATTTTCAAGATTAAAAATATATATTTTTTCTAGCAGGTACAAATATACAAAATATTATCAATGTGACCTTATACATAAACAACACCATCACCAGGAAGAAATAATAATGACTTATTCATACACAAATATAAAATAAAAAAACAAAAAAACACGACAAAATTGGCTCTGCTGTTTTCTGCTCTCTCAGTCTCTAACAATTGATGCCTCATTATTATTTAATTTGATTAATTAAACAACTCAGTAAAATAAATAACACTCATTTCAGTCCTCGTTCCTGCAGCACCACTCCCTTAAATTCATTTCCAGGTTCATGAGTTACTGAGATTATTTCTCCCTTTATCCTTTAAATCAGGAAACAAAAGCAACAGTTCACATTCTCAATAAAAGCAACGGTTGTTTCATCATTATTTCAATGCACCATTGTTCTCCTTTTTATTATTTACATCTGAATGAATCAGACATGAATCAGATTTACATGAATACTGAATCTTTTGGATTAATAAGAAGTTGAAGTGATTTGCAGGATAATTATTGTGACGTCCTTTCGATCTCTGTTTCGTTGCATGAGACAGAAACCCAGCTTTTAAATCTCTATCTGTTTAAATCTGTTCTGTCGTAGAAGGATGTGTGAAGATTACAGACTGGAGAACTTGTCTAAACCTGATTATTAGCAAATCTGTGATTAAACCAGCAAGAATTTCTATTCTGAGTGGCCTGGACTTTAAAAGCAGTGGTCATTCAATTACTTCTCCTTCAGTGGTTCTGTGAATCCTCTACATTATTGTTATGATTATTGAGGTTTGTTTCACTCAACGCTGCACACGGTGCTTATTTCCCTCTCTAACAGTTTTGAGTTTATCTCACGCTCAGAGTGTAACCGAGCTGAACTGTGGACAGATTAATGAGGTACAGAGTTCTTTAGGAACCGACCGAACGCTAAACCTTACAGGTTCAAACCGATATGAAGCTCTTTGATGGCAATCCATCATAAAACTGTAGAGAGTGCACTTTGGACAGAGTTTCTCTTGGACTCACCTTTATGTTTCGCTTTCTGATTCAGTTGAATTGGTTCTAATGTGTGTGTGTGTGTGTGTGTGTGTGTGTAAATATGTTTTTATGTTTAAACTATTTATTGATTATAAACTATTCTGATTTATTTGTTGAGAAAGTTTGATTTTAGGTCTGGTGGTCTGGATTGAGAACATGTTTAATATCAACTGGTTACACCTCATCTTCCTCCTGGTCGGTTGGCTGTAGCTCCGGTGTTTGGTCAGTGTGTGGCGCTGTGGGTGAAGACTGCTGTCTGGTGCTGGAGCTGCAGGGAGATCCAGGCAGGTCTGTAGGTGTCAGCACCTCCACTGTATGAATAGAATACAAGAGTCACAGAAACATATCTCCTCCCCATCTCCCAAAAACTCAGATGTAAAGATGATTTAAAACATAATAGTAAAATTAAAAATTAAAAACATAAACTCACTATTTTTGCGTAATTTAAGTCTGTGACATGAACATAAATAATTGAACCAAATAAAAACAACAGTAAGTTAAATCGAGCACTCTGATTGGTCAGACCTTGTGCAGGGGGGGACATGCCGTCCTGTTGCTCATGGTCGTCCTCGGTTGGGGTGGTTGGGGTTTGAAGGGAAACGGAGCGCTGTGCTGCCACAGGGATCATGTGGTCAGGCTCAGACACGCTGCCCTCTGCTGGACATTCTTCAGCTGGAGGTAAAATAAACGTCATTTAATCAGAACCAGAGAAATGATTCAGTTCCTTTACTTAATTGATTGAATATTTATTTTCTTTTCTTTAAGTCCCTATATAATAAATGCTACATTCATTATTTTGATATGAATTAAGAACTAAATGAAAAAGCAGAGCGGATGGTGGTACTTATGGGAGGTGGAAACACGTCCTCTGGAGTGCGCTGCCGAGGTGACGGCTGTTCCGTCTCCGTGTCATGAATCGATGGTTTCTGTTGTAGATGGTTCACAGGAAGTTTGGGGAGAGAAGCAGCGCTGCTCCGAACAAAGTCATCATCTAAAATCACCACAGTGGCATTTAAAATGGATTTGGGATTTTAATAACTCATGAGGAATTATTACAATATCAATAAATAATAATAATAATAATAATGAGGTGAATAAATGAGCGGATAGGACACTAACCAGGTGGAGTGTGGGCACTGCTCAGGGGGCTGCGGGGGAGTCGAGGTTTGGGGAGGGGCTCTGTGATTGACAGATGATCTGAGACACTCTGAGTGGGTTTGGAGCTGCTGCTCGCCGGGGTGAGCGAGGCTTTCGGTCCTGAGTGGGTCGGACCTGGACCTTGTTTGGCTGCAGGTGTGTGTGCAGTTTTTAGAAGTGTTTGAGGTGAGTGGTGGTCCTTCAGCCCATGTTTCTCCAAAGAGCCAGTATCGCCCTCTTCTGGTAAAAGATAAGAATGCAACAATGTTTTAGTGCAGAGCAGTTTTAATATTGCAGAACAATAAATGTACAGAACATTTAACAGAACCAGAGGAGCACGAAACTCGTGGAAACAAGTGATAACAAATAATCCCACACTGTGGGATTAATAAAGTATAATAAATATATCAATCAATCAATAATAAAGTAAAAAAATTCATTCCTCACAGTGTTTAATCTAAACTTTCCTAATCGGTTCCACATCGAAATGAAGAACTTATCAGAAGGTTTTGTGGGTTTTCTTTGTGCTGTATTTTATCATCAGTTTAAAGAACTTCACCTTTAACCTTAATGATTTTGGAGAATGGAAAAAATAATTAAACTAACCATGATCAGGTTCTGCTCTGTTAGCAGAAGACGAAGAGTCCACCACCTGAAAAAAAGTCAAAATGATACAGAGAGCAAGGAGAGGTATGGAGCTCAGTGTGTGAATGTTGTGTGAACGTTGTGAGAACGTTGTGTGAACGTTGTGTGAACGTTGTGTGAAACTCACTTTCTCTTTCATTTTCTCCTGTTTCGCTCGAAGTTGAGTCAAAAAGTCGTTTCCCATCACCTGCACACCCCGAACCTTCGGTACGGGGGGGGCGTCTCTCTTCTTACCCTCTTCTATATTAGGTTTAGGAGGTGCGGTCAGTTCCACATGTTCCGCTGGTTCAGACTTCTCAGTAACGGGAGATTTCAGAGGCTCGGGTGTGACTTCAGAGGCGGGGCTTTTGATTCTGGAGTCCAGCTCGTCACTCTCCATGATGGTCGGCGTTGTTATGGGTGCTAGGTTTGGCAGGGTGGCGGTGGTGGGGGTGGGGTTGCGGGAAGTCTGAGGGCTGGTGGGCGGGGATTTGATGGACGTTCGTGATTTGATGAGGTTAAAGAAGCCACTCATGCGTGATTCCCGTTTCTTCTCCACCTCCACGCCGGAGTCCTTCCCAGACGTCCTCCTGATGACGACGGACAATTAAATAAAACTTTAGGTTTAACTTTAATCTGAGATTAGTGTTTGTGCTGTCCACTAAAGGAACAGTGTCCTTACAGGTTTATGCTGCCAAAAGTGTCGTTGTATTTACTAAACTGGTGTTTAACATGTTCTCCCCAATAGAACATCATGAACATTTTTTAAGTTGTATCTTGCAAAGACGATGTTCATCACATGAAATAACGAGGCTTAAGCAGCGCAACATCCTGAACTGCAGGTTAATAAAAACACAGTGTACTGAGGCAGAAAAGCCTACAGAGTTTAAGTTGTTTACCTGACGACGAGCTTTGTGACTTTTTTCGTGAAGAAATCGTCTACGCCCTCGTCTACTTTTCCCAGCAGCTCACTCTGCTCCGCCTCCTCCACACCGGCGGCCTTAACCGGCTAATCAAACAGATACATCCAATAAGAACACAAAGTGATTATTGTAGTGTGTGTGTGTGTGTGTGTGTGTGTGTGTGATCAGTTTACAGGTGTTTTGATGGTTCTACTGAACTTCTTCCTGCGCGGTCGCTGTTTGGTGAAGTGCTGCAGTTTGGGGCTCTCAGATTCCGGCAGGTCAGTGAAACTTTCGGGCCTCTCTGTCTCCCCTCCCACAGCTTCAGGTGGAGGAGGGAGGGGTCGGTCGTCCATATGGATGGGAACATGTTCCAGTGCCTTATCCAGATCAAACTCCAGCTCTGACGAACAGACAGTGGATTCAGCGTCAATTAAACATCTTTATAACAATTAAACTGCTGAAAATGATTAGTGAGTGTAAATCATGACTGCAGGTATATGTGTGCATTTATTAAAGTTCTTTAAAATGTTTACCGAAGGCCACAGATATGGGACGAACCATCCGGAACAGGATACTCTGCCTCTTAGACGTGGGAGTCAGCTTTGTGTTCAGAAGAAGAACATGTTAAAGTGCAGGATTCACAGAGAACATCAAGTATGAAGCTGTACTGGGTTTGTTCATATACCAGTAGATCACTAGGTGGTGGCGGTAGGCTGTCGGCTTCCAGCTGCTGCTCATCCACAGCTTCAGGCTCCTCTGAATCCCGATGGAGCAGTGGTTTGCCACGCCTACTCAGGTGCTCCACCTACACGTGTATAAATTGGTCAGACTGCCCCGGTCAGTGTGTGTGTGTGTGTGTGTGTGTGTGTGTGTGTGTGAGCGAAATTACTGACCAGTGTGTGATGCGAGCGAGACAGGGACTCCAGGATCTCATCAATGATCCGATCAGACAGGAACGAGGCCATACTGAGCTTCACGTCACTGTTAGAACCAAAAGCCACGGTGAGTCAGCAGAACGCTGCAGAACAGACGGACTCATGGCGGTGTGTGTGCTGCTGGAACCTGATCTTATTGATGATGTCGACGGCAGACTGCTCCAGCAGCGTGTTGGTGATGAAGCTTTGAGGAACGGTCATTTTGCCCTCACTCGCCCTCATCAGGGCGGGCCTCAGGTCGGCTCTGTGCATCACGTGAGGACAGACGCTCTCAGCCGTGTCCATCATGGAAACCAACAAACTCTACAAACACACACGGTGCTCTGGGTTTTCCTTCATATAGTGTGAATAGGAAACTGACAATACAGTATAGAGACATTCAAAACAGGGTGTGTGTGTGTGTGTGTGTGTGTGTGTGTGTGTGTGTGTGTGTGTGTGTGTGTGTGTGTCTCACCTGCAGCTGTGAGTCTATAACGGTGCTGACCTCTCCTGCCATTGACTCCAGTTTTTCATGAATCGGTGTTACCCATGAGCATTCAGAACCTCCGCCCTCATCATCACCTCCACCTGCAGCTCCCCCTGCTGCTCCCCTCCATGATGAACACAGGTGATACATATTGGCTAAAAGCTGATGTAAAAAACAGAATAACTGTTATTTTCACAAATAAAATAAACATATTATGTGACAGGACTCTGTGTGTGTTTGTGTGTGTGAGGATGTGTGTGTGTGTGTGTGTGTGTGTGTATATGTGTGTCCTCACTCGTTTTGAGTTTCGGGCGTCCTGTAGCAGTCTCTCTGCCACTTTCATGTCCTCCTGAACTTTTTCATGTTCATTGTAGCGCAAAGAGTTTAAGTGATCCTGCACCTTCACACAGAGCCTATCTATCATCTACACACACACACACGCACACACACACACAGGTTCACATGTATACACACTTACAGCGAGGCGGTTTCAATGTTCAGATGTGAATTGTAAGCCAGCCGCTGCTCCATCGTCACTAACCTGCTGTGTGGTGGAGGTAACGATGCCCTGCTGGAGTCTGTAGGCTTGTTCTTGCAAATACTTTCGGGTTTCATGGTTTCTCAACAGATAATGTTCCATCTGAACACACACACACACACACACACACACTTTACCAAGCATAATTAGATTGTGTCTTTACAGTAGTGTTAGCTTTATTATTCATTCATTATCTTCCGCTTATCCTCTATTAGGGTCGCGGTGGGGTTCCCCATGCCCATCCAGGGGAGAACGTCTCGGGCGCTGGGCAGATAGACCCAGGACAGGGCGCCAATCCATCGCTGGGCACACACTCACTCACACATACACACTCTAAATTGGGCAATTTTGAGAATTCAATTAACTTGATCCATGTTTTTGGACTGTGGGAGGAAACCGGAGAACCCGGAGGAAACCCCCCCCCCCCCCCCCCCCCCCCCCCCCCCCCCCCCCCCCCCCCCCCCCCCCCCCCCCCCCCCCCCCCCCCCCCCCCCCCCCCCCCCCCCCCCCCCCCCCCCCAACCACTAAGCCACCGTGCCAGCTTTATTATTATTATTATTATTATTATTATTATTATTGATTTTTTTTTACTGAATGCGCAGGTTCAGTTCTGACCTTCATCAGAGCATCCTCAGTTTTTTCAGGGTTGGATCTGAGAGCTTGAGCTGCGTCCATAATCGGTACAGGCATGAAGCGGATGGTATAATTTCTATAATATAAAAACACTGCATCATTACCTTTATTTCTGTGTGTGTGTCTCTCTCTCTCTCTCTCTCACACACACACACACACACACACATCCTTTACTTCTCCAAAGCAGCTGCCACATCCTGTAGTCCCTGTGCACTGATGTTATTCCGGTCCCAGATCACAGTCCTAAAATCACAGACGGTCTCCGTGTTTACTGAGGGATGGATGTGATCATTAAAACGTGAGCTGAACTGTTTAAACAGGTGTGTGTTTAACCTGAGTTTGGTGTTGATCTGCAGGGCTTTAGCCAGCATTTTAGCTCCCATGTCCCCCATCGCATTACCGCTGACGTCTAGGTACGTGAGGGAACTGTTCCCCCCGACAGCGTTTAGAACCATTGAGAGATCCGCTTTCAGTTTGGAATCGGCCAGAGATAGAGAGGTCAGTGGCTAAACACACACACACACACACACACACACATACATACAGGTGCTTTTATGAGATTTCATTATAAGTTGCTTCACCATTCTCATTCCCACATGTTGAGTTAAGGTTATGTTTTGGGGATTTTTTTGAAAACATAAAGTGTTTGATTGATCTGAATTTACACACCTGTGGTGCATCCTAATAATTTAATCCATATAGATTATAAAAGGGATTCAGTTTTAAATGAAGATGTAGATTTTAATTTACATGAGACAAAAAATGCTTCTTACTGATTCTTCCTCCTGAATCATTAGAACCAAGCTGTTCAGCACCTGCCCCAGATTCCTATAAACACACACACACACACACACACACACACACACACACACACATTGATATTGATAATGACATTGTAGTTCATTTTTCTGATAATGTAGCACAGAAACACACAGCTACTTGGATTTGATGTTGTTGAAGTTCTTGCCCAAAGACAGCTGTCTGATGGAGCGATTCTTTGCGAGCCACACCAGCAGGGTGGTCAGATCACAGTCCAGTCCTGCTCATGAAACATCACGTAAAGGTCACGGTCTAATTCCATCATAATCAAAAAAAGAGTATATAATACAGTATCAGAGTAAACGAGGGTGTCCTGACCATTATCTGATATGTCCAGACTGGAGACATTTGGGATTTCTGCTATACAACCCTCCAGAACCTGAGATCCTGCTGATCGTAACTTTAAACACACACACACACACACACACACACACACACACACACACACACACACACACATGTTAATGAAGATTAAAGAGGAAATATATATATATATATATATATATGTGCATGTGCAAAGTCCTCAGAATATTAAAGTCAGAATATTAAATTAGTTTAAACCATAAAAGTAAAGTTATACTATTTCACACCTCACAGGAGCTCAGGTCCAGAGTAACATCCTTAAGGTTGGGATTGCAGGCCAGACCCAACAACAAAGCTCTAATAGAACATACACACACACGCACACACACACAAAAGCATTTTTAAAATGTTGACACTTAACTTCCTTCTTATCGGTAACATGTGAGCTTATAAATGTTTGAACAATGATTGTTGATAAAGGAATTAAAACTTGTTTCACTAAACGCTTCCACTTTCACATCCAGTTCTGTAAAGAGGTTTATTGAGCGACAGGCCAACAACATAATGAAAATACTAAATAATCTTCCTACATTAGTCATAACTCACTTGAGGGCCTCTGGAGGGAATCTGGTGCCTGAGAACACAATGGTGTTGAGGGCCAGGGCACTGCTGAAGAACTGCTTAAAGGAGCTGGGCAGTTCCTTTCCTCTCCTGCAGAGGGCACAACGAGCTCAAACAATGACATTTACATCCCATATTCTGTCATCTATCTAAACGAAGAAAAGCTCAAACGTAAATAGTTTTAATCTGTGTGATGACAAAGTGTTTAAACTGCACAATTACACAACAAACATCACAATTATGTACAATTTAAATCTGAATATGTGTATTGCTTAAAATTTGGATCGCAGTGAATATGTAGATGCTCTGTATTACTTTCAAATGAATGTTAATATTTACGTTTTGTGTGTGTGTGTGTGTGTGTGTGTGTGTGTGTGTGTGTGTGTGTGTGTGTGTGTGTGTGTATTCATACTTGACGCTAAAAACACTTTTGGACATGTTAAGTACAGAAAGGTGCTTCAGACAGCCTCGTGATAAAGAGGAGCAGACCTAAAACCACACACACACACACACACACACACACACACACAGTAAGTCATTTTGTCTTTCAGAATCATGTTATATTTTTAGTTAAAAACATAATTGCCCGGTGTGATGTCATTATTTTATTAGATTAATTTTTTTCTGTCCACAAGAGATGCAATGACTGCTGAACCTGAACTAAATTTAATCCTGCAGCATGAACTGGAACGTGGTTATCAAAGAGCAAAATACAAACAAGCTGTGTAAGCACGTCCTGTACACAGCTGCCATAAAACAACCTGCTCCTGATATCATACCCTTTATAATCCACATATGAATAAAGATGATGAGACAGATGAGCGTGAGGCGACTGACCAGGTCGAGAGGACAGTCAGCGTTGGACAGATCCAAAGTGTGCAGGTTGTTCGGCTGGCCAAGAAAGTTCCAAAGGTTCTGAGAGACACAAAGACAAAGGTACAGACTTATAACTCCATCAGAGAAGCGTGTGTATGTGTGTATGTGTGTGTGTGTGTGTGTGTGTGTGTGTGTGTGTGTGTGTGTGTGTACAC
Source organism: Corydoras maculifer (assembly GCA_019802435.1). Classification (NCBI taxonomy): domain Eukaryota; kingdom Metazoa; phylum Chordata; class Actinopteri; order Siluriformes; family Callichthyidae; genus Corydoras; species Corydoras maculifer. Next base: position 175,999 of record JAFMOD010000179.1, read on the forward strand.
ACATACAGATAAGTCGTCCCCTTTCAGTGTGTTTCCAGACAGGTCCAGGTGTGTCAGTGTATTAAAGATTGTTGGGTTTGAACACAGAGACTGAGACAAAATGTTTACACCTGAAAAATATGTGCATATATAAATCAAACCCTTTTAAAAAATTACATAATTTTAAAGAATAAAAAGGAAATAAACTTTAAAACCACTGACATCACTGATAACAGATTCTCCTGAGACAAACCCTTTTTTAAAGAACATGTAAGGACATGTGGGTGGGCATGGATCAGGTTACCTTTAGCTGAAAGCGAGTTTTTGGAAAGGTTCAGATGTTTCAGCCCAGAAGGAAGTTTTGCCAGCGGTGAACTGAGGGTGGCGATACCTGATAATCACACCAGCATCTGCATCAGCATCAACATTACCGTCTGTATTATTGCTTTTTAATAAAAGTAGTGACATTCAGGTAATAAACTAAATGAATAAAAAATTTAAATTATACTAATAAATATGTATATTGTGTGATACCTTTATCCTCCACTGAGTTGTTGGCCAGATTTAAGGAATGCAGAGCTGAGTGGGGGTTCTGATTCAGTGCGCTGGCCAATTTTTGAGCAAAATCACTGAAGTTGCAAATGCAAACACAATTAACATCACGCTCACATTTCCAAATAATTAAAATAATGATATATATCTCAGCTGCTACAGAATTACAATATATATGAAAAAGTCATGCAGAGCAGCAGCTGGTTTCCTTACGCTTTAAGTCCCGTATTCTCCAGAGCCAGTTCCTCTAATCTGCTAGAACGAGCCAGAACCTTTAAAATCTGATCGGACAGATCTGTGGACTTAAGACAGAAAAGCACACCACAGCATGTTAGTACAGAAAACGTTGACACGTCAGACACACAAAGCATAAAAATAGACGTACCAGTTTGTAATCTTTGAGTGAGAGTTTAGTGAACCATTGGTTGTACTCCAGCACTGCAGTGATGCCCACCAGGTCCCTCAACACAACACGGCAAAAACAACACACATTAAACACACAGCACCATTAAACAACACCGCAAATTAGAATGAAACATAATTCTTTGGAAAAATAATTCATGTAAAAGTAAAGCAGTTGTTTCTGACACAAACAGATTCATAATGGGTTTTTTTTTGGTACTGTACATTTTTGTGAGCACTTTTGCAAAAATGAAATATTTGTGAATGTTGTAACATTTCTGAGATGTCTTTTAATGATCGCAGAACTGACTCATTGACAATAGATGTCCTGCTAAACAAGTGATCCTTAATGATAAGCAGAAAATATTATGAAAACAGTTGTATGTTGTGGGTGCCATCAGAGAACATGATGGCAAAGCATTTCTCATATACGAGGCAACATGAGTAAGACAGAGAGAGACAACCTAACAACAGATCAAATTTACACCGTACATTCATTCACTTCAAAACATATTAATCAGTAAAACACAGAGATCTCATTTTCTTGTTTAATTGATCGTAACATAATCTAATAATTTAACTTTCTGCAGGGACGCCAACCATAACGTTACAAAATAATTTTCATAAGAATGTGAAGTGCAC
>JAFMOD010000179.1:180073-308255 GCA_019802435.1 Corydoras maculifer
GTTACTCGAGTGAACTGAATCAGAACCTTGTTCCGTGTCGGTGGGGTCGCCACATCATATTGATTTAAGACCACCGTCAAACATCAGCCCATAATGTTTTACCGTACAGAGCTGCTGTTCTTCAGGTTCTTCACTTCTCAGATTAATTTTAATTTATGTATTTAATCTCCGTGTCTGTGTCCTCCTGAATCTCACATTACAGAATGACTGTACGGAGATCAGGAGAGTAACGTGTGAGGAGAGAGTGAGGTTCAGGTTACAGCAGAGAGATTTCCTGAATAATAATCTGACTTTTCTCACCACTTCCCTTCTTTCTCCCTGTCTAACCACCCCCCACCACCCCCACCCCCCGGGTCGGTTTCAGCGGGGTTGGCTCTGCTCCATGTCTGCTGTTTTTGGGTCTTCTTCACAGGTGTGTCTCCCGGACTAATGCGCTGGATTATAGTGGATTCTCAGCAGCTCCGGTTGCCCCAGACATGTGGAGCTGAGTCCACCGCAGAAGCTCTGCTCGTTGAAACACAACAACTGGGTTTTGCAATTCAGGTTGTGTTCCAGAAAAAGTATGAATGATTAAAGGTGAAATTCTTAATCAATATTGTGAGATTACAGCACACGAACTGCGCATTTAGAGATGAGCTCTGATTTATTATACCTGATGTGTGTTTTCTGACCTGATCTGTACACTCACATACACTCACAGAGCCACGCTCAACATGAGTCAGAAGTTTAGGGAACATTTCACAAAGTTCTTTGTTAAAGATTAATTGTCATGTTTTAATGCAGATGTTTTGAAGGCTAACAGCATTTCAGAACAAAAGAGCATAAAGAAAGTTCCTCAACAGACTATAATAACCCTAAAACACTAAACACTATCTGTGTGTGTGTGTGTGTGTGTGTGTGTGTGTGTGTGTGTGTGTGTGTGCAAATAGGACCTGTTGCTTTAATTTTAATTGACTGCCACATTCCACCATTATTTCTATTCCTATCCCTGTCTTAATGCTCAAATAGTAGTGTTTAGTCTCAATCCACAAACCATACATACTACTTTAAATACACACACACACACATGTGCACAAAGTGTTTGGAATGCAGCAGGTTCAGAGTTTTCTTTACACAGTTACAGTGCAGTAGTGCATCAGGTTAGGACATGACGAGCAGGGTGCTAAGACATGCCATGAAGGAATTAAAAAATAAACCAAATGCACCTAAAGGTGTTACCTCTCTATAGGGAATATAAACCTAAACCAAGATCACAGCTGAGCACTCAATCCATTTAAATAAAACTCAGCTAAAAACAATTTTGCTCAGATTATATGGAGATTTGTGCTCCTTCAGTTAATAAAGGAGTTAATGATGAACCACCCAAGATAACCAACCCTCACACCGGCAGCCAGATCTAATCACAGCAGCGTCGTTGTAATGCAGATTACACAACAGCCACATCACAGGTAAGTCATCCTGAAGATCCCTGCTTGGTTTCATATCATAAGAAAAGAAAACACTGCAACGTTTTTTATACTGTGCAGCTGTGTATCGGTACTCCACCAGTTTATGATGTTATACAGAGGACTGCCAGGTCGTCAGACACTAAAGATAAAGACTGTGTTTCTGCCGGTCGTCAGCGCAGTCCTGTGTCGTTTAACATAGCCTAAGGTCTTGAAAACAGATCAGGACTGAGTGTAACCACACCTTCCAGCAGACACACACACACACACACACACAGCATAAAGAGGGAGTGTAGCATTGCAGGAACTGCAGCAGGAATTAAAGCTTGGTATTGCAACACCTCTGAACATATCAGCTTTGTTACGAGTGTGTGTCACTGAGCCTCAAACAAACAGCATCTCCAGATTATTTCCAGCTGTTTTGTACTGATTTGGCTCCTGAACAGCTGGAGGAAACTGAGAGCTTAATTTATACTAATCTCTTTTAACACACACATTTTTTTTTACATTTCACATCACTTACCGTGATCCGAGGCATTAAGGAAACGTGTTCACAGATAAGGCAGATAGTACGTCAGTCAGTTGCATAACCCTAACACAAAAAAACTTACACAGCACTCATTAAAGATGCGTCCGACTCACCAGAATTCGGGATTCACCTTTGGCCTCGAGCAGCACCTTCTTTTTCAGACTAAGTTTGACCTGACGACCCACAGCATCCTGAACGCTCGCTGCAAAATAAGAAAAAAATATATAATTCAGCTCTCATCCACGACACACTGCATTTTATTAAACCGCGTGTTTTCAGTGTTTTATTCCATTTATTTCTCATGCCATTTATCAGAGCGCCAGCTTTGAGTCGCCACTCACGCCAGATGAGAAAAGAGTTTATGACATCATCAGTGGAATTTCACAATGGGTTCAAATTCACAGCCACATAGAACGATTTTCCACACGGTGAGGGTGTGAGACATGAGACCGGCGGAAAGGGGGAAGAAATTACAAAAGAAAGAGAGAAAGAGAGACGGGAAAAAAATAAAACAGAGAGAAAGAGGGACACAAGCAGTGACATGGAGAGAGAGAGAGAGAGACGAAATAAAATACCAAAGAAAAACAGAAGGAGAGAGACAGAGAGCACCGGTTGGTTCGGCCTGGGAACAAAACCAAGACTTTCTGTTGTCATGTGAATATTATCATATATATCATTTATTATCATTATAATTCATTCATTCATCATCTTCTGCGTTATCCTCTATTAGGATCGTTGACATCTATGTCAATGTGACGCCCTTATTATTTTTATTATTACTATTATAATTATTATTATTATTAATTATTTTTTATTAGCTTGTACTGATCGAGGTGGTGAGTTACTTTGCATGCTGGAAGTTAGATCTTCAGTCCAATTTCTTTTTCAGGAAGAACAAGAATCTTGTGTAAATAACTCAGTTCTATTGTTTACAGATTCATATTAATAAACACGTTTAAATAATCTGCTTTAACATATTAAAAGAGAAATGCTTTAAAATCCATACAGAGTCATACTAAAACAAAGCATCATATTCTCAACGCATTGTTCTGCAAATAAAGTATCAACCATGCCAAACGTTTTTTATGTGACGTGTTTTTAAACTTTTAAACCTCATTCACATCGTGGACGGTCTTTAGACGACGAGTCAGTTCCGTATTAAAGTAAAAGTGTAACTTCAGTTTAATGGATGTGAGATTTGAATTGTTTCTCAATCTTTCACCTCAGAAGATCATGTGGAGACCCCAGTTCCAATCCAGGTCACAACAAACTCTTTACACAAAAAACATTTCCTCCCGACATACTGACTGACCGCTTGCACTGACTGACCAAAGGCTTTTGGATTGGATAGAGCTTCTGTGAGATCAGACACTGATGTTGACCTGGTTCATTGTCCCAAATGTGTTTGACAGTTTTGAGCTGAGGGCTTCATGTCATGCAGGAAGAGAAAAGGACCTTCCCCAAACTGTTAGCAACATACAGATGTTCATGATTCCTAAATGGAGAATTGATTTCATCCAGCTGTTGCTGTGAGACTGAAGAAAACATCAGAATCTAACAACGAGGAGGTCTGCGGATTCCTAACCTGAAGTTAAACAGTTTAGCATCACTGTGTACATTCTGTTGTTGCTGTTCCAGATGTTGAAAAAGTTTAAAAACACTTCACATAAGAAACGTTTGGCATGTTTGATACTGTATCTGCAGAACAATGCGTTGAGAACATGATGCATTATTTTAATGTTTGGATTTTAAAGCATTTCTCTTTTAATATCTGAATGATGTGTTCTTGTTCTTTTACAGACCTCTGTCTCGGTTCTCTGATCTTTCAGTGGTAGCTCACCTGAGCACAGGTATGTCTCAGGTGTGTTCTACTCTCAGGTCAGAAGGTTCTTACCCAGGACTTCTTTGGAGATGTTCTCCTCTCCGGTCATGTTCTCACACTGATCCCTCTCAGCAGTGAGAGGTGAGATTGGGATCTGGAGGCAGCAGAGACGTGTGGGAACCTGTCCAGCTGTTCCTCCCTCAGATCAACACCTCGGTTCCAGGTGAACTCTCAGTTCAGAACTTCTCTCCTGCTCTTCCTCCGTGTTTAAGTCTCTTTCATACTTCCTTCAGTTCGCTCATTAAAGGCTTTAAAGATGAAAAGCAGCCGGACGCTCTGAGTCTTACTTTATTTTGCAGGGTGGAGGAAAGTTTGCCTCTTCGGAATGCACTGCTATTAACCACGCCCACTTACAACCGCCTGGACCCGCCCACATGAGGCGGTGACGTGAGAAAGGTGCAGTCTGAGCGCAGTATGGAAAGCCAAAAACAGAGAATTAATAAACTCATGAAGTAACACAGAGTTCCTGATCGAAATCAGTTTAAACGCACTTAAAATCTTTATCTGCCTCTAAGACATCTAAAATGTTAATATTACACAGTATAAATAGGTTATTAGATAAGTTATTTCTCAGAAAAAAAGTTTAAATGACTCAGTATTTGTTTTCATATTGTATTTAAAAAAAAAATTCTTTGTAATTACCATGCAAAACAAATATGATTTAAAAAAAATTTTAATAAAAAAAAATCTAAATATTTAGTTTAAAAATGCAGTTTTGTTTAAATATTAATCACTTTAACCACATTTTAACAAATTAACTTCCTATTTTTAATGCATTAGTCATAAATGTGCATGTATTTCAGCCTTCAGTACAGTTCTGGTGTGGAAATGAAACCAGATCTTCTGAGTTGGATGTTTTATGAGTGAAAATAAAATATACCTCACTTTCTGTTGACTGATTTTCAATAATTTTGAAGTAGAAAGTTTTCTCAGAAGAGAGGAAGCTGTTATCGCTGAAACTTAAAAAAGGATGTCATAAAGCTGCTGTAGGTGTAATGTGTGGGTGTTTATGTCCATATAGAGCTTTTTATGGTGAATTTCGCTTTAATAAAATTTAGCTCATTGTATTGTTTTGATTTATTTTAGGTTTCATTAGTCAATTCATCATCTATAGAAAATATTTACATAAATTTTTTTATATATATATATATATTCAGGCGGCACGGTGGCTTAGTGGTTAGCACATTCGCCTCTCAGCGCTAGGGATTCCCGGTTCGAATCCCCATCTGGGTGGAGTTTCCATGTTCTCCCCGTGTCTGCGTGGGTTTCCTCCGGGTTCTCCGGTTTCCTCCCACAGTCCAAAAACATGGATCAAGTTAATTGAATTCTCAAAATTGCCCCATTTAGAGTGTGTCTGTGTGAGTGAGTGTGTGCCCAGCGATGGATTGGCGCCCCCCCCCCCCCCCCCCCCCCCCCCCCCCCCCCCCCCCCCCCCCCCCCCCCCCCCCCCCCCCCCCCCCCCCCCCCCCCCCCCCCCCCCCCCCCCCCCCCCCTGTTCTCCCCTGGATGGGCATGTGGAACCCCACCGCGACCCTAATAGAGGATAAGCGGGAGATAATGAATGAATATATATTCACGTCTCGGGCGCTGGGCAGATAGACCCAGGACAGGGCGCCAATCCATCGCTGGGCATATATATATATATATATATATATATATATATATATATATATATATATATATATATATATATATATATATACATATATATATATATTTAAATATTTAAATATTTATATACACCATATTTTCTTTTTTATTTTTATTTTCCTAAAATAAAATTAAACTGAGTTAAATTAATCTCAGCTTATTAATAATTTTACAATTGTTTATGTCTTTCAGAAATTTTGTTAATCCACAGGCCTTGACAGTTTTTGATCTGACCACAAGAGGGAGTGCGAGGAAGTGATTTTACACAAATTCGGCGCGCCCTCTAGCGGGAGCAGTTAACATTACTGTAGCGGGACTGAACGAGGCGATACCACAATAATAAAGAGACGCCATTGATAAAGGAGACCGTTATGTCACCACCATCAGCGTCTTTACCTTAAAAACAAACTCATTAAACTGAGCGGACTCACCTGGAAAAACTGCACTTTGTTAAAATAAGAAAAGAGGTTTTTGAAAAGGTAAGACGAGCTATTATTTTTCTCTCATTTACAGTTGTAGCTGTTTACGTCAATAAGAGCGTTTAATGTTGGCCTGAAATATAATTTTATTACAAATGACAATGAAATTCGGTATATAAAGATAATCTGAACGAATATCTTTGCATAAATCCTGCTAATTATATCGTATATTAGATGATGATTACAAGCACGATACCGAATGAGGTGGTTGCTCTTTCATAAATCTTGCATTTTAACAGTTTAATACACAAACCTCACATTATTGACTCTGAAATTTAATTTAATAATCTTACATTAAAACCGCATTTATTCTGAACGCAGTTTTAATCTGGATTAAGTAACGCTGACGGCCACACGGGGGCAGTGTAGGACAAAGGATGAGCAGATCATCATGACGCAGCTCGTCTGTTATTCTAATGTTATTATTATATCTGTTCAGGATGCTCTGTAAAGATCTGCAGTCCCTCTTGTTAATCTGACATCATCTTATATAATTAAATAGTCTATAGCACTAATTTAGAATACATTCATACTAAATTAGTATTGATTACTGGGCCATTCTGATTAGCATTAAAGTGTTAAAGGGCACACCTCATCATCGGTGGTTCCAGCTTTGAACCACATTCACATTAAGTTTTGAATCTCTTCACATTATTATTTATGGTAGACAGTGAAAGAGCTAAATAATTTGTGTCGCAGATCTTTTTCAATTAAATAAGATTAAAAGTGGTTTGTCACAAAGTGATGAGCTACAACCATCATTAGACAGAGTGAGCCTTTAATTAATGCTCCATTTAATCAGTTATGTTAACAGCATGCTTCATGTTCTAAGCAAAATGTCCTGCAGTGGATCCGTTTAAAGCTCTGTTTAAATAAAGGGTCAATAATGAGCCGACCAAAGGCTACGCTAAAGCAAACAGCCCTCTGTGGTTTGTTAACCTCACGTTTAATTTTCAGACGTTTCCACGCGTTCCAGCAGGGTCAGAGATACAAAATGGTCTGGCTGCAGAAAACATTTCCTCTCATCCTTCTGCTCGGATTTGTGACTCCGGGACTGTCCAACAGCAGAGGTACGACTTTTAATAGTGCAGTGTCCATCACTTCTTCATAAGGTTTGTTATATAATGCAGTGTATAATGATAGCTGCAGAAATGTTAATAGGAGAACATTCTATGACATTATGAGGTCATGACAATCTATAGCCTCATTGTAAATAGAAAGCAATACCAATACCACCAATACCAATACCAGTCAGTGAATATTTACACTGTGTCTAACACCTTGCTGTCTTAGTGCCAGTGTTTCTTGATCAAAAGGAGGCCAATGAGCTGATACACCGTCAGAAGAGAGCAAACGTTGGTAATGAGGAGGACAATTTACCCCCCAACCTGGAGAGAGAGTGTCTGGAGGAGATCTGCAGCTATGAAGAGGCTAGAGAGGTGTTTCAGGACACGTACCGTACCGTAAGTGGTCCTTCATCTGGTTCATTGTCCTTTAAAACTAACGGGCTCCAGGTCAGATGTGTTCAACTACAAACTGTTTTAATGCAAACACAGCTTTTCTGTTGTTTTTACACAGGATATATTCTGGTCTGTCTACATCGGTAAGTGTTCCTGTTTTTATATTCTCTGTCGAGTTGCACAGATTAAAATAATTTGAAATAAAGTTTTAAAACAACATACAGATCTATAATGACTATTATTCTTCATAATAAATATGAATTCTGCACATGATGGTGATATTTTGCTGTAGCTCTTAAACAAAATAAAAATAAATACAATAAAATAATATCAGTTTTAAGCCTGTAACACAGAATTAAAATTATTTCTCAGATGGAGATCAGTGTGCGAGCCAGCCGTGCACGAATGGAGCCATGTGCTCGGACAGCGTGGGGGGGTATGACTGCATTTGCAAATCTGGATTCTCAGGAGTGCACTGTGAGAAGGGTATGGAACTGATATTAGAACGTGTAACTGTGAAGGTCTGACATGTTCTGCTTTATTTACAGTCGATGTGTCTGCTCACAGATCAGACCGTGTGTGTGGTTGATAAAAACAAAGGCTGTAGTCAGTTCTGTAAACCTGGCTACCAATCGTACGAGTGCTCGTGTGCACGCGGCTGGAAACTGGAAAAAGAGCAGTGTGTTCCTGCAGGTGAGCATGCTCGAGTCTTAATTTTAAATAATTAAATAAGTACTGGTGGCACGTTGGCTTAGTGGTTTAGCATGTTCTCCTCTCAGCGCTAGGGATTCCCGGTTCGAATCCCCATCTGGGTGGAGTTTCCATGTTCTCCCCGTGTCCGCGTGGGTTTCCTCCGGGTTCTCCGGTTTCCTCCCACAGTCCAAAAACATGGATCAAGTCAATTGAGTTTCCAAATTGCCCCATATAGGGTGTGTCAGTGTGAGTGAGTGTGTGCCCAGCGATGGATTGGCGTCCTGTCCTGGGTGTATCTGCTCAGCGCCCGAAACGTTCTCCCCTGGATGGGCATGGGGACAATTCCGCGACCTTAATATAGGATGAAAAGCGGAAGATAATGAATGAATGAATGAATAAATACTTCACTTGAATAAACCATCGAGTCTGAGTCCAGATGACCAGTTCAGTGTTGAAACATCAGTCCGGTTTCTTCAGGTGTCCGTCTGTGTTTCAGTACAATTCCCCTGTGGAAAGGTGAGCAACCCAAACCAGTATAACAGACGACAATCTGCAAACATCCAGGCAGACTACGGAGGACTGGACTGCAACGCTGAAGAATGTCCTTGGCATGTATGAAAGCATAAACAGCAATAATAACAAAGCTGCCGAAGTCCATCACACGATCTGAAGTTGGGATTGTGATTGTGCATGTGTGATATTTTAAGGCACTCCTGCGCAGCGGGGGGTCACAGGGGTTTTGCAGTGGAGTCATCATTAAAGAGAACCTGGTTCTAACTACAGCGCAGTGTGTAGAGAAGTACAGTGAGTTTCAAGTGGCTGTGGGTGAGTAACATTATTTTAAAATTTGGGTTTTTTTCTCGACAAAATTCTTAATGTGAAACAAACTTCTGCATATTTTAATCCATGATTACTTTTTATTTAGTACATTTAGCAAAATTTATATAAACTTATGACATATTAATAGCTCAATTTTATTTATTTAATAATTTTTTCCTTCTGTTACATCCTTTAGCTATAAGTTTGAGTTAATATGATTTCTTTTTTCTTAGCAGTTTCTTTTGTGATTAATAAAAAAAACAAAACTAAATCCACCGTAAGTTTAAATTTTTTTTTTTTTATTTAAATTTATAAAACATGCTTTTTTTTCTACAGGAAAGAGAACTTTATCTTATGAGATCTCAGAACAGCTGCTGTATGTGAAGCAGGTTCACGTACATCCTCTTTACCTGCGAGGAAACCCAGAAAACGACCTCGCTGTGATCGAGCTGAAGGACAAGATCCTCTTTAAGAAGTCGGTTCTACCTGCCTGTCTGCCCGAAAGAGATTTTGCCGAAAGCGTCCTGATGTCGGGCGAGTACATGGGCGTGGTGACGGGCTGGAAGAGTGCGAATGAGTTCCAGAGTAATCTGAGACTGAACCATCTGTCTTACAACAAGCTGCCTGCATGTCTGGAGCGCCACCCCGGCACGGTGAGAAAAACACACACGGACACGCACCAAAGAAGATATTTCATATATAAATACATAAAACTGGTTGAATACTGAGTGAGTAAACCGTTTCTTTCTGGCATTAAGATGACCAACAAGATGACCTGCACCCTGCCTCGTTCTAAAGCGGATTGTTTCTTTGGTTCTGGGAGCCCGGTCCTCACTTTTTACAGAGAGGTCTTCTTCCTCACAGGGATAGTCAGTCCGTCTGAGGGAATAGACTGCACCAATGGTTATGTCCTTCAGAAGGTGTCTCGCTTCCTACCCTGGCTGAAGCCCTTTATGGACTAAACTGATTCTGAAATGTTGTTCCTCTCCAATAGATGGCACTGTGATTCTGACAATGTAAAGTAGACCGAGGCGTTATTGGAAAGTGGCGAACATTAAAACTGGTAAAACTTTGGATCCACCTCATTGCGGATTGATTTAATTAAGCACAGTGGTAAAAAATATTTAACTGCTTTAAATTTCAGCTAAATGTGGTATTTGGCATTTTAAAGAAAAATGTCAGAAATATATTCTACCTTTTGATCAGACAGTTCTGACTGTAAACTAATCATATCATAGATTTGAGACATAAGACTTTGCAGAAAACTGACTATATGACAATAAGGTAACAATTTGGCTCTGCCGTTCCCCATCGCGAGCCACTAGATGGCGCTCCAAAACCCAAGTAACAATGATCTATTATTTAGTGTCGCTCAGATCAGAACAACCTTATGAATATAAACTTATAAGGTTTTGATTGATCCTGTATATAAGCATGTTCAGTGTGAAGTCAGAACCCCGATGTTAAGCATGATTCCAAGGATGTACTTACTGCCTGTTTTCATGTTGTACTGAATATTGTCATCATACAAGACAAACAGATTCTCACAGACTTAAAAGATATACAGGACACTTAAAATAACTTTTTAGAAAGCATTCAAAATTTCACTTCACATTTACAATAGAAGCCATGTGCTGACATCTGAAATGGTAATGCATCTGTACGCGAGGTGAATACAGCACATCTGAAACAATAAAGGTTGAGGGCCCAGCTCAGGTGACTTCAGTGGACCTGAGATTTAAAGCCACAGCCTTTAGACTGATATGTTTTTATTTCAGTATTAGTGAGTCTACAATAAACAGTCCGGCTCCATGCTGCATCAGGGAAAGTGAACGGTCCTCAAATCATTCCTACATCCTTCAGATCGGTACCCGTCCATATCAGCAGGACTTATTTATTTTGGCATCAGTAGCTTTGTTCAAATTCTGAATAATTTAATCAGCTGATCCGCAGTATGTATGCATATATACTATGAGCCTATTGTTGATTAAAAAAAACAATAAAGTTATTTAAATATTTTTTTCTGTTTGAATTTGTTGATTTTATTTAGATTTATTGTGTTCATGTTTAGTTTTTATTAATATGATCTCACAATCAATACCAAGAAGAGTTTCAACACGCACTCTGTTATACATCAGCAGTCGAATTCATGACTTTCTACCTAGAGATGGATGTTCCCTCAAAAACCTCTGATCCACACTAACAAATACATAACAAAAGCAGCTGTAAAAGACATTTTAAAACATCAGTAAATTGATTCTCATGATCAGAATAAACGCTGAAAGAAAAGCCTTTAACTTACAGATCATGTAATTCTAATGTCTGAGCGTGGAGGTAACGTAAGGTAACCAGATGGATTTAAAAAAAAAACATTTACAGAAAGAGGAAAACTACTGAAATGCTGGAGTTCAGTTTGGGTATGATGTGCATTTCAAATGAAAGTTTCACGGTGTGAACAAGTGAGTTCTTTATTTTGATTCTGGATTTCAGAAAGTGGTGAAAAAGTATGTGAGCAAAATAACTGACTCAGCTGTTTGGATAAAGCTTCTCTCAGTCAGTTGAAACCTCTAGTAGATTAAACTTGTCAAAACAAGAAGCATTTACTAAACCTGATAATGTCCTTCTAAAGAAATCAGCCGTTATTTTAGTTTCTTAGCTCTTATCTGAGTACAAATGAACAGGCGTGTTTTCATTAAGGAAACTGATCTGATAAGTGGTACTGACAAGTGCTGTGTGTGTGTGTGTGTGGGGGGGGTGTGTGTACGTGTACTACCCAGTCTTTTGTAATCACTATTCAGAATAATATTATCAAATTATTGCTCAATTTGTTCTTTTTAAGCCACACTACACACATTGTCAAAAAAAAAGAAAACGGGAACCTGACATTCACACGATCAGAACGTTAGGAAGTGAAGTAAATGAACTGGATAACTGACTGATGGAATTCCCTTCCTTGGTACTACGTACGAGTCACTATGTTTAATTTTGGGATGTAATGATCTATGAGCAGAAGTGAAACACTGCCTTAAGAATGAAATATTTATTCATTTACTGTAATGAATCAGAGTGATGCTCTGACCTCGGGATGAGTCTGTGTTTAGTCTTTTGCACCGGATTGTTCCTGATGTTTAAAGGAGTAACACTGCCTCAATATTGCTTATGGGAATTGATTGCAATCAGTAAAGCTACCACTAGAGGTCACTAAATCCTACACACCGTTACGGTCAAGAGTCAACGTACAGATGCATATAGAATTTCTGATTTAAATATTTAAACTTTATTTCTTTTATTTAAAAAAACCTTTAGATTAAAAATGTGTCCAAAGTTACGTCTTTTAACAGGACGTTTGTATGTTTGTATTGTATTTTAGTGAAAATGATATGATAAATGGATACTAGGGGAGGGAACAGAAACATGTTTAAAATGAATCTAGTCAATGTGACATCAAGTGGTTTGGTTATTCAAATCTTTGTGATGTTTGTATTGCATGTAAGTGCAACAGTAAAGGTTTGTGTGTACTGCTGTTAATGAATGTTTTATTCAAATACACTGAGCATCATATACTCACGAACATGAACAAAACTACTGGGACGCACATTTTAATCATCATACTTATTAGTATATGTTAGATAAGTTTGTGCGAACACAATAAGGAACCAAATGAGAATAAATTTCAACCAAATGAGAATAAATTTCAACCAAATGAGAATAAATTTCAACCAAATGAGAATAAATTTCCCAAACATTTAATATGACACAACTTTCTTACAAATTGGAGTCACTTTTCCTGAAACAATATAATTTCTATTGGCCATGATTTTATGTAAAAACACACACAGCAATTAACACCCAGTCATAAAAATGCCTGTGGTGGATTAACCCAGGATTATAAGCGCCACTTCTTTGATGCACAACCAAATCAGGGAGGTTGGTGGTTTATTGGGGTGAGGGTGGTGGTTGTGGCTGTTTCAAATCTTTTTCCAGAATTCCTATCGTGGACCGTCACCAGTCATTCACAAAACAGATACACAGCACACATACACACCCATTTACATCTGCTGCCATTTTAATCTCCACCTAAATTCCTTTATCCAGTTATTGTATTTGTATAAAATTATTGAAGTGAAATATACAGATGAATATAATTTATTTTTCATTATTCATGTATAAAACATGTTGCACAATATAAATGTATCTACACAGCTGTATTTGACGGATTTAGAATAGTATTGGCATTAAACACTCCTATGATACAGATAGTTTATTGCTGAATAAACTAACAATTTATCAAATTATAATTATAAATGTTTGTAAACACCAGTGTTCCCCATAGCAGTTCTGAGCAGTACTTTGGATGCAGTAGAGTAAAATAAAATCTTATTTGCTTTCCTAATGGAATATAAAGATAAAGTGCACCTTTATCAGTCCCACCATGGGAAAATTCACTATTAATGGCATACAGTGTTAACTTAGAAGAGAATAAAGCAAATATTTAGCTGATTTGTTATATGGATAAAAAGTAAAGTAGCTTCTAGGTGATGACGGAGTATTTTTCCACTCTACAATGTATCATGAAAGGCAGCTTTGTACTTAGGTCCTTTACTGGAAGGCCAGGGGATCATTTTCTCTGTATTTGTCCCATGCAGGCGTGTTTTCATTTTACCTGTGAAATTCCACTCAAACAGGATTAAACTATTCATGTGCAATGACAATCTTTAGATAGAATGAGCAAGAATGACTGACATGAAGTAACATCCTGTTATTTTTGTATAGTCACTTTCATTTGTTGTAGCCAACTCAGAGTTGACTCAGCAAAAATGTCTGAATGTGAACCCCCTCCTCTTGTTTCATTGTGATGGTGTCTTACCTCTGCACTGCTGCTTCATCAAAGCCATACCCAGAGCCATCACCCATTCATGCAACAAGAATCCATCCACATAGGAGCAACTTATTTGTTTAAGACAAACACCCCATAATCCTGTACCACCTCCATCTGAACTGTTCGGGATTTATGCACAGGGATTAAAACTTAAACTTTAAAATAAATGTTTAAAGGATAATGTAGCAGTGTGAAAATTTAAAACAATCTCAATTTGGCAGAAAGTTTTGCCTCTTTAATCCCCGAAATAATAAACCTCGAATTAGAAGAACGGTTTCATCACATTTTCTGTTTTCTTGGATTGAATCACACCCTCGACAAACACGCCATTCAAAAAGAAAAGATCATTTTGAAAGTCCATAGGCATTTTGTGCAAAGACCTGCAAATGTACCAACCATTATTGTTTAAAAAATGACAACCACAGTGGTTTCATGACCTTTTGTATGTTAGATCTCATGACTCACTGTGAAGCTCATGTTGGGGTTTAGAGAAAGGGAAATTCCTCAGGCCAGCAGGCATGCAAAAGTAATGAAATCTCTTCAAAATATAAAAAAAATACATTTTCATATGCTAAAAGTTTGGAAATTAAAAGTTATGATTTTGCAAAGTGACATCAGAATTGCACTGAAGAAAATGTCAAATTAAAAATGATATTCTAATTAACTGTTATCTGATGGAGCTGCTGTTTCTACAGTTAGCATGTTCTCCCTGTGTTCCACATTGTTGAGTATTAATAATTATAATTATATATTAATAATGAGTTTACTTTTTGGTTTGCCCCTGAAGCTTAATTATTTAAATAAAGGAAACAGGAAGTGTGTTTGAGATTATTATGCATTTTTCAATAAAACCTTAAAAAAAATTATTTTTAGATTTGCACATTATTGAAAAACAAACAAAAAATAATAAAATTATTTGCATCTTAAAGGAAAATTATTTAAAGTTTACTGTTCCCAGGAACCTCACAGTGCTCTGTAATGATTTCCTGTTTCCCTGAGATATAAATATATTAATTCACATGCACATGCACAATTCTGACCTCTATCAAAGCCAATGAAATCAAAGTGCAGTGAAAGCAAAATTAGGTTGTACAGAGTGGTTTAAACAGAATTGAACTTGTTTATATAAAAAAACTTCACTTTTTGGTGCCACACCCACAACCACACACTTTTTGGAAAAGGTCTTGAAAGAAAAAATGCTGCTAGTCATCCTGTAGCTTTTAAAGAACTATTACATTTCTATATAAAGATTTTGCTGACCTTTTGGCCTGAAATGTCTTTTCCATACAAGAAATGCTTATTTGCAAGGAATCTCCAGATAAAGCACATGGTTTGTGTCTACAATGGCTAACATTGTTCGGGTCGAAGATTTTAATACAGATAAACAAAGCACATAAAGTAAAAATACAATAGCAGAGTGACAGCAGCACTCTGGGTAATTTTTTTTAGCAGAAATTGGTCATTGGTACGGAGGGAAACTCATTGAGGTCATGGAAAACATTTCAAGTGAAGATGGTCACCTTTTACAATGACCGAGACAGGACAGGATGATGAATGTTTTTTTTGGCTCTGCTGAAGCACTGCAGCTGCGACAATTACTGGATAAAACCTCAATTTCCACTGAACAGGCGGTTCTTCGGGACGCCCTCAATGGACTTATATAGTTTTCCAATTGAATTACAATTAAATACACAATTTTTACATGGCAGTCCCACCCTGTTGATGCTGCCCCCCTGCTTAAGGAGCATGAATCCCCCACCGAGCCTCATGAAAGCTGCTTCATGACAATGTACTATTGTAAAAAGCACTTTATGAATAAATTACTTGAACTTGACCTTTTTGGGTTAATGAGTCAGAGACTTAATCTAAATCCCATAAATCTGTATAAAAAAAATCAAAGGGAGTGATGCAATGTGGTCCACCACAAAATTTAATTTATTTCCAACCATTTTTCAACAAATTAGAATGACAAAACGTCCCCAAATCTCACCTATTTAAATGGAAGAAACTGCAGAGACAGATAAAAAGGGCCCTTTACAATGAACTGCTGTTTGACTTTTTTTAAAACCATCTCCTTCTCACACATGTCTGTCAAAAAGTTTTTGACAGTTGGCAATTTAGATTCATTTAAAGGGGTATGATGATTTTCCATATGCACTCTACCAAGCTCTTTCTACTGCTTTGTACTTGGATGCCACAAGAAACCATGTGATTTGTCATAGATTCCGTACAAGCTGACAGTGCTGCTGGCTTTTAAATGTGCCACCTGTTCAGATAAAACCATAGAAAACTTAAACTAAGCTATTTGCTAGCTCTTTACAAGCATTTGGATGTTCTTTTCTGATAAACCACAGAAAAGTGCTTCAGTTGTACGGATCTGTACCACACACTGTCTGTACATATAACTGTAACATCATTTACTGTAACTGTCACTGTGTGTTTGTGGTTCATCATGGTGGCACAGATATAATCTTGAAATGAGAACACATCTCTGGTAACAGCTGAACTTAAACAGGGTTAAAACATATAGATGGGCACGACGATCGGGATTTTAAACTAAAAATCTGTTGTAGTCATGATTAAAAACTGGACCCTGTAATCTCTGCTCCATGCAGAGATAAAATGATTAAACCTGTTGAATTTCATCTGTCAATAAATTAAGACATCCTGTAGAGAAAATCATTTATGAATATTTAAATTTTTAAATCTGTATTGACAATTTATACTTTTACTAAATTTAACATGAAAAAATATATATATAATATTTGATTTCTCAAATTCCAGGCTGCTAAATGTAATAAACAAGGGGCAGATTACAGTTTACTACACATGATGTTTTTATCTTGAAAAAAATAAAACATGCTATTTAAGAGAGTCCAAGTGTTCGGGAGTCTTTACAAGTTTTATGCAAGATGTAAATAAATGAAACAACGTTCCTCCAGGAGCCGGATGCAACACAAAAAACATCAACGCAGAAGGCAATTATAAAGACAATATGGAACCAAAAGATGTATGTCGTTACTAACTTTAAACTAAATTAATATTTTAGATTTTTGTATCTATTCATTAATGTGAACGTCAGCAGAAGGTTACAGGATTGTACTCGTAGATGCAAAAACCAATGCAAATGATTGTTTCCTGTTACGCAGTCTATTAAACAAATGCTCTTTACTTCACTATTAATGGTCACATCATGTTGACAAATCAATACCCAGTTAATCAAATTACACTTCCTCATTATTCTGACGACGCACATAGCTTTCAAGTGAAGCTTTGTTACTTTGGAACTGGGCAAAAACAGAGCTGAACTTTAAATCTTTGAATGGTCCAAACAGCAAATCATTGCTGTAAATATGAAATAAAAAAATCACTTATGTAATAATAAATTAAATAGTAAAAAAAATCTATACATAAGAATTCTGCAGTTTTTAAAACAGCACGGGATCGATCTTCCTGTCAGTTCAGTTCACTCAGCATGAAATGTTATCAATGACATTATTATTCCCTGAAGCTTAGTACGGCTTAACTTTACAGCACACCTGAGTTAAACTTTTAGTTTGTAAAAAGTGACACATTCCCAAATTAAGTCTGTGTGCAGCCTCACATCCTCTTAAAGGCTAAAAGATCAAGCCAATCTCCTTTCACTAACGTACAGTCTAATCTTCCAGAGATAAAGTTTCAGAGATAAATTTAAGTGAAAGTAGGAGCTCAGATGATCTACCGAGAACAAACATCCACAGTGTCATGCACCATTTCTGTCTAATTACTAAAAGTAAAACTGATTCATTATACATTTGCTGAGGAGTTCATTCTGGTCAGCACTGAGAGGGTGAAACACAGATGCAGAGACAAACAAATATAGTATTTATTGTATTTGTACAGTTTATACACAATATTATTTAATTAATGCTACAACACACTCTTCTACAAAACTCTATGAGATTCTGGAGTACAGCTCTGAAAATTTTGTGGCTTGTCAAAAAGTCTCTATTGCAGATCATCCCAGTGGTGGTCAGTGCGGTTCAGTGGGGTCAGGATTCTGGGTGGGCTATTTACATTTAATTACAACAAACTCACCCAAATATGTCTTTATAAACTGTGCTACTTGCACTGGATCTCCATGATGCTGGAACAAAGCTTGCAGTCATCCAAAACAAATATCTGGTGATGAGACTGAATGAAATGCTTACTTACTAAACCTTTCCCCATATGATCTTCAAATCTAAGAACTCTAGATTCTATAAAAAAGAATGGCACAGCTTGAGGATTTGTTGCACATGATTTTTTTTGTTAAATTATTGATGTTTTATAGAAATTGAAAAATGAAGTTCTTATAGAAGAAACATTTTAATAGAACATCAACATTTGATTGTGTGATTGTAAAGGAAAAATTAATCATGGTAAAAAAAATGAGCATGGAAATATTTTTTTGCAAAGGATTAGAATTACTGATTAGTCAGCATTTTTAACACGTTTTATGCAAGTCTCACAGAAAAATGGCTGTGCTGTCGAGGGTCACAGTAAGCGCCCTTTTTCAGTCGATAATGTCACAGCAGTAGAACTCGAGTGCAAAGTAGGTTCTTCTTTTGAGATTACAACTAACGTTTATCTGTTTGCATTGTCAGCGATGAGGTTAAACATTCACATTTATGTTAAACAGAACGGGAAATGAGCTTTTATCTAACAAATCCAAAAACCCCACTAGTAACTGTAATCAGTCATCAAAAATGAGAAGGCAGCCGTTTAAGGGTGACTCCTGTAAAGGATTCTGATTAATGCTACACAAACGTGATTATTAGTCAGCAGTGAAGTCAGATTCACAGCTCTCTGAATGTGCTGGTGGTTAAGCAGTAAGCATGTGTGCATGTGTGGGCTTAAAAATTGATGATCGTGAACGTAAGCTGTGCCGTAATGACCTAAGCATAAAATATATTTTCCCTTCAGTCACACACACATACATAATGAACACTAACCAAATTGTCAAACCACAAGTCAGTCAGTCCTCCGTGTGGCCTTGACTAAACCTCATGTTTTTATTTCTTCAGTTAGCAGTACTTTCCTACGGTTAACTGCACGTGTACGTTCTTGTGAGCATTTGCACTATTTTTAAATTTCTTTGACGTCGTGCTGATTTTGTAAATGTCAGAATCACAACTCTTCCAAAAGAACATATTTAAATGTCACATTTTGCTGTCAAATCGAAATCCTATCTCTGATTTTTTTTTTCAGCCCTTTACTTTGTTCTCTGACGTTCAGGACCCCCCCCCCCCACACACACACACACACAGAGCACAGTGTTTGGGTGGTGGATGATTCTCTGTACTGCAGTGACACTGATGTGATGGTGGTGTGTTAGTGTCGATAGTGCGTTGCACTGCAATGCATGGATGATAAGGAGTGAGCAAGTTTGTGGAGAAACAGTGGACCACAGTCCACACACACACAGAAAGAGAGAGTTAGAGTCCCCTAACCATGTCCTAAAAAGTGTGTGTGGTTTGCATGTTCTCCCCAGCTCTAAATTTTTTTTATTTAAACTGGGCTTAATATAGATGAAGTCTAGGAATGTGTTTTTGTTTGCACAGCTATTTACTGACAGGAATAGTTACGGTGCGGAAGGAGCCAGCTTTATTCCTTTTAACTTTTGCCGTGAGATTTAAGAAATATCAGCTGCAGTGTTTTATATATATAAATTTAAATATAAATATATATAGATATTTAAATTATATTTGGATCTTTATCTGATTAATATTAATCCTTCTGTTTAATCAGTCAGCCTTTGAAAGGATGGGGTAAACATTTCATGGTAACCAAACAAAAATAAAAGGAAATAAGAATTTTTGGATCCTTTTTTTGCTATAAATATGTACAATAAATGTCAAAGGAATTGTTTTTGGTTGTTGGTTTCACTTCCTGTTTCAATTCTCCCTGTGGTTACAATGCCTTTAGAAATATGTGATTGGAGTGTTTTATTCACAGAAGATTAATTGATCAGCATTTCTGTTCACTGTTCTGCGAGGTTTTAGAGCATGAGGAATGAATCACTGACATGTCTGCAAAATTGAATCCATAAGTTTAATTAATCAGACTCCCGCATGAGTCCAAACTTTATGGCTGGACAGCAATGAAATTCCAATGCACATCTTTTAGAGTATACAAAAAAATGAATATATACTTGAACTAAGGTAACCAGACTGACCTCAATAATAAGGCAAAAGATGTTGATGTAGATTTTAGGCAACAGTTCTGCATAACAGAATATAGGATGTTTTTCTCTGCATAGGTCTCATTATACCCAGAACCGGTAAAGTAACGTAATAAAGTAAAGCCAAGATTAGTCAATCACATCTCTCTCTCTGAAAACAAGTCACTTTGATGTTGGAATCTTGGTAATGTTGTAATCTTGGAAAATGTTGCCATCAGTAAAAAAAATAAATATAACATGATATTTAACACATGCGGATACTCTGAAGATGTTATTTCTCATTATCATCTATTGTGAAGTAACACCAGAATGCAGAGGCCACTAACTTTTGACTGATTGATGTACTTACCAGCTTAAATAAAGTGTTGTTATGTAGCTAAGGAAGTTAATAACATGGGCCTCCAGCATAGTGTAGACCTCTTGTTCCCAGTGCCCTTTAGTGTACTTCCCTCTTATGGTTTTAAAGCATGTGTCAGGCGCGTTACACAACGCATATATATTTAAGATAATACAATAGTTGACTCATCGATGTACACTTAGTACATGGAACTGTAAATAATAACATTTGCTATTTTTAATGTTTCCAATGAAGGGAAAGTTATTTCCTCATTTAGCATGGCTTTGCACACGTGCAGGATTCCGATGAGGAGTAAAAATAGCCTAATAATTCTGAGTGAGGAGTTATAATAGCCTTTCTGGTGAAAAAAAAAAACCTTCTGGTGAGTATGTATCATTAAACATCACCTCACCTGCCCGTCATGTGCTCTTTTAGTCGATTAAAAAGTAGAGAGTCTGTTTGTCTCTGTGTTACACCCAAGCCTTCATATTTAATGCATTTTTGGAAGATAAAAATAAAATGTCACATTACAAATCATACTGTATTTGTTAAGTTCTGTAAAGCTGTTTTTTTTTTTTAGAAAATAGTCTTTGTATTTGTAAAAGGTGCTGCATAAATAAAGTTGTAAAATGCCGTAGCGTTGCGTTACTGTGCTAACTCCTCCCTCCAGCATCGCTATCCAAGAAATAATTTAAGCACATTGCTGTGACACAGGATCCCACAATGCTGATCGTGCCAACATAGGCCTACTAAATGATCTACATGATGATGTGATGCATTCTGTGTATTTACTGAACAAAATGCTATTTGCGTTTTTAAACTCTAGCATTTTATTTTTATTTTTTATCTTTTCACCAAAAAAAAAGAATATGAGAAATTTAAACAGCCCAAGTCTGAATAATTCAATAATTTAAAACCACACAAGCCTACAGTCTTCAAAAGAACACACTTGTGGTTTTAAAGCAAATTATAGGTTCATAAGTTAACATGTCCACCACAGTTCAAATTTCTGAATGTTTTTATTTTTACAGAAAATATAAATATGAAATTGTGCACAAACAAAAATCAGGTTGTATATTTAAAAAAAAGTGCTGCACACCATCACGAGGTAATTATAATCAACGGTTTGTGAATATAAACATATAAACACTTTTTTCAACAATAAAACACATTTTATATAAAAAAAAAACTATAAATAAATATAAGAAACAAATTTTTGATAACTGGTCTGATGTAATTGGTTGATTATATATATATATATATATATATATATATATATATATATATATATATATATATATATATATATATATATATTCCCCCCCCCCCATCTTTTTAATGAAGATGTAAAGTTCATTCACTATGTAAATAGTATCTGTGCAAATGTGCCGCCATTTTTTTCTTTGAAATCTTATATTCCAAACATAGATGTGGACCAGGGGTGCTCAAATTTTTAATTATTGAAATGTAAAGGTAATCTTGCACAGTGGCTGTGATGTTACTCAACAGTAAAATACATTAAGTTTGTTCAGTAGTTCATTTATTATTATACATTTTTTTTCTTTTTACTTTTTTGCTACATTAGCTGCATGGGTTTTAATCAACCAGTAATACTGTAATTATAAATAACAAAATATCAAACATGTTTGACTGATATTTTACTTTCTCCAGTGCCATACTTTTTTTTTTTTATCTTGAATGAATACAACTCCATTTAAACCACAAGCTGTGGTCCTTCATCAAGCATCAAAAGGAATCCATGTTGATGGTTTTACAGAGCTTGGCTTCTTCGTTTACTTTGGAAATTTTGTGTTCCAATTTCTCTGCCAGGCTAACAAAATTTTTTGACCTAAGCTCGTCGGTAAGATAGTTTAGTGTAACATTGTTTAAACACAGCTGAATTGATTCAGTTAAATTGTCAGAATTAGGAGAACCAGAACGCCGACTGCGAATTCTTCTCGACAATCGTTTAAAAAAGCGTGGAAGTCGTGGAGACTTGTGGTTACTAAGCATTTCCAGCAGCACTGGCCTAATCACACTGACCGCTTCTAGGAAATGAGACAAAGGAGAAAAGGGGCTTTAAAATGCTGTCATTTGTACTATACACACAAAGAAAGACCTCAATTGATCATTTAAAATCATTTTATATAGACGTTTCTACATCCCTGCCTCAATAGAATGTTTCAAAGTTTTAATAAGGTACAATTAAACAGGGTACGATTAAAGACCTCTTTTCTGCAAAATTTTCATTAAAAAATGATTAATAATTAATACAAATATCTATATTTATTTATATCTATTACTTTAAACAGTTCCAAAGTATGTTTAAATGGGAAATTATTAGTAAATGTTCATTTTAAATACAACATTTCGATTAGAGGATTTCATTACTTAATTTATTGCACAAAACTGAATAGTTGTATATTCTGCAATGTATGTACATGACTATGGTGTCTTGTTTTGCTGTAGTTATACTGAAAAGTCTTTTTAATTTAATTTCATTATTATGATGTGTAAAACACTCGCTAAATCAAACTAAAAGTATAATAATGCTACATAAAGCTTCTCGTCTTTGACCCGTTAACCTTGCTAACAGATAATTTGCTAAACTTGCAGTACCATCTTTGTACCACAGGGGGCCATACAACATTATTAATTCGTCATAAGTAACCAACGCGTTAGTAACTATAGCAACCTCAATTAAATGTCTGAGATGTAAAATCTTGCTGTTGAAAGCATTTCAGAGCTTTAAGAATAATTCAGCCAATCAGACACAGCCACGGACTACGTTTTATTCAATTTCTATCCAGAAAGGCTTAAGCATGCCATAACTGGACCATCAATCGAACCATTTAGATACCACTTTTCTATAATCTCTGAGTTCTGCTGAGCAAGCAGAATCCTTCTAATTTCTGCGGTTTGTCTACCATGTGGCTCTGTAACTATTTCTGCACATGCTATGTGAACACGTTTGTGGCAATGTTTATCACCATTAAGCGTATTAGTAGAATATTTGAAATATTTCAAATACATACCTTTATCTTTGAACTCGTTGCAGGTGACACATACATTATCAGTATGATGGTTACCACGAAAAAGGAGCCTCTCTCCTGATTTGCAAGTTGTAAAGGGGACACAAGTTTTGTTTCCAGGTCTCCCAGCCGAATAACTGCCCTCAGCACAACGCACACACACAGTGTCCTTATACGGAGTACCTGCAGGGAAAAGAGGAACTGATGTCAAACACAATACATAGGTACAAAACAATGAATCAATTCCAATCCTACAGGACTAATTCTTTTTTTATAATCAGACCAGTTATTTTTAAATGTTACCAATATTCAAAATATGCTTATAGATATTGTGACTTTTTTTTTACCATCATAAAATATATTAACTATTTCTGTTAAAGATGTTTTCTGTTTGACATGATTGTTAAAAAAAAAAGTATTGTAAAAAGCAAAATGACCTCTTTCTTGAATGCCATAGCCATTTGTACACTGAGTGTGCTTCTTGCAGTAATGTGTACTCCAGTAGTATCCCTCTTTGCACTCACACACAGCGTTTTGAGAGCTGGAGCATGGGCGCTTTATAGTCTGTTCTGGTAAGCAGAAATCGCAGGATAAACACTGTGGGATGTAATTATAGTATTGAGTGTAGTAACCCTCTTCACACTGTGTGCAGACAGTTTTCTCTGTCTCAGTGCAGTGCTCCTGCAGGTAGAAGCCTGGTTTGCAGCGATCACATATCAGCTCCTTTCCAGAGGGAAGCATGCGTTTATACGTGGTCACGGTTTCCACTGAGGCCGCCGATGCTATTCTGAAGATAATCACCACAACAGAGAGGTGGATCTACAGAAACACATAGAACAGAGTAAATAACATGACATATCGCACATTTACAGATAAATGTAAATCTAATGTAAGCTCTAGGAATGCAGGGTAAAGTGGATTAAGAGTCTTTTTAGATGATGGGTGACGTTACTGATGGTGACTAAACATTTACAGAAATTCAAATAACAAACAAAGCTTTCAGCAAAGAACTGCACGGCTTCAGCTGCCTGTAAACTGACATGACACTAACAGAACATCACAGTATAGTACGCAGGACTCCAGAATACAATTAACAAACTATTTAGACTTTTTACCTAAAGTTAGGTAGCATTAAAATTCTTCCTTACAAATAAAAGTACAAATTCAGTATTAGCTAAATTTTATAAAGGTTCTGGTTTGGATTCTGTAACTGGTATATGATTCCATATGACATCATTAGAATTTTAATATCGAATATAAAACAATGATACATTTTATTTAAGGGTTAGGGATATGAGCAAAAATAAGTGCTCTGAGAGGATGAGAGAATGACACAAAACAATCCTGAAGATGTTAGACTTTATTTTTCTGGATAAGAGCAAGATTGAGAGATGGAATATTAATGATCAACATCTATGATCAATACCAACGACATTGTCCATGAAAGCTACCAAGAATAAATCTGTGAAAGACCTACAAATCTTTATGGCTAAGGTCCTGTTGTTCATCACATGTGAAAACTATCTCACTTCCACACAGAGTTGAAATGAATGGCAGGATGGAGAGAGATGCTTCTTCACTCACTTTAACTGTTTATCTAAATAAAGCAATCTTTAGTCTTTGGTTGAGACTGAACTGATTGGACTAAAATTCATATGCTGTCAAAAGTTACAGAAAATTAAAAATCACTACATCACACCTACCAAAAAACATTATGCCTACTGCCTAGAGGAGAGGTAAATAGATGCTTCTCACAAATAACTTATATATAAAAATATATAAGACTAAATATAAGTCTTACATTTCAGCATGACATCACACAACAGATTTAAGGACAGAAAGCAACCAAGTCAGCATCCTGAACCTAATCGGATTGATCACCTGGACTGCTGAGAGCAAAACCAACTATTTCTCACAAAGCTGGAGGAATCAAATGTAAAACTGTTAAAGTTAAAGCAATCTGACTCTGTCTGTCATCATTAATAAGTATCTCATTACTGTCAGTCATTTTTAAGGAGGAATGTAGATTTTCTATAGGCTCTGTTTGTTTTAATGTGTTTTTGGTTACTGTATTAATTAATCATTATATTTTGTGTTTCAACCTGTTTAACTGAAACCCAATATGCCAGAGATTTCACATCAAAATACCCTAAATACAAAAAAATACACACGTCTGTGTCTGAATCCATCAGAGTCTATCTATTTAGTCTTATTTATCTCGAGCTTCGTTGTAAATTGTAGTTCTTTTTATTGCACCCACTTAGCAAAACCCTGCGGCTGCAGGGAATGAAAGCTGTAAAGCATCACCATAGTAACACAGATCCAAAACAAAATCTCTATGCAGCAGCAGCATCACTACAGTGTGCAGTTAAATCCCTGCCTCATGCCTCTCTCTACTCCTCTCTTTAATTCTTTTTTGTTAAGTTTGCAAACGTCCTCCGTCCGTTTTTATTATCTCTAAATGTCCAGCATCAGTCCATCACATCCACAACCTCAGGATGAAGATGGAAAGGTGCAAAGCCGAGACATTAGGGCACACAGAGTGATTTCGGTCTCGCTGAATCTCGTCTGTGATATACTGGTGGTGGTGGTAGTGCAGTGCAGTGTGGTGGTGGTGTTGATGGTGTTGCGTGGTGGTGGTGCTGCGTGGAGCCGGCTACGCGTTAAAACTTCGAATACAGAACGCACTGAACGGAACTTCCGTCTCTAAGAGGTTTTAAAGTCTAGCTGAGGTTTTTAGAACAGATGGCACGACTCACCAGAGCGCCCATGTCTTCCGTCGTGCTTCGGTCGGTGCGTCGTTCGGTCGGTGTGTCGGTGCGCGGCTCCTGACGGCGGAGCCTCTCCAGCTTTTTATTCACATCAGCCGCCGCCGCCGCCGCCACAGACACTCCCACCAAGACCAAGAACTTTTACTTCGCTCGTGTTTCTCTGACTCACGGTTGATTATTTGTAATCACAATGAGCTGGTTTTTTTTATGAACCAAAGAAACAGCTTCAGTGACGAACGCTTTTCACACGATTTTCTGATGTTTGTAAATCAGTCAGAATACAGAACACTCACAGCCTCATCATCAGGACGACAGACTCATAATTACACAGGAGACTTCACCTAAAAAAGTAAAAACAGTCATTTATCAAGTGTAACCTGCTTAAAAAGGACCTCATAGAAAAGAAGTGTTATTGACATGAAGGCTCCATTATTGCAGATCTGTGAATATGGGAACCTTTGCTTGCAGTTTTTGTTGTGAGTTTATCTACATTTATTCCTTATGATCTTTATTTCTTTTCTACTCTTTACTGAATCCAGTGTCATGCATTTAGATCTATTTTTATCAATGCAATAATCCTATGGATTAAAGTATTGGGACACACCTCTTACTTGCTAAATTTAGGTGTTTCATTCAGTCCTTCTACATTATATATTTAACTAGCATGTCTTATGTGCAGTCTAATGTGTAATGTAAGTGATAAACTTGCTGTAAAATATGAATATTTTCTGTAACAGCAGATGATCTGGTGGCTGGGGGCATCAACCAACAGAATTTGGAAGACTCTTTTACGCAACAATGCTGTGGTTGCCTGCGTCTGTATGGTGTAAAAATCTGTGATGTCATATTTGCTCTTACTACATGTGGTGTTTTCTTCAGAGCCGTGTCTGTCTGTATTATTCCTGTCACTCACCCACTCACCCATTCCCCACTGATACGGTAAAGACATTGAAGGTCTGGTATTGTCATTATTTTAAGTTATTAACTAGACCCAAACTTTTTCAACGTAATTACTGTAATTCATTGTGTTTGTTTCATTTAAGAAATGAGTTTTAAGACAGAAAGGAATCCCCCCGCCCCGCCCCCAGTGTCCTGACTAACTGAGGGTTTAATTGTTAGGGTTATAATTAATTTATAATCAAATTCAATTCTTAACAATCTAAAATAATCAAACACATGAAATACAAGGTTCAATTTATTTATTATTTCATTTATCACAACTTCATTCCTGAATCACTGACAGGTTCTGGTTTAGTGTAACAGATCAGTTGATTTCATCTAAACTGCCATACTTTTTGATAAAGTAATAAATACTTCAGTGAGTGAATTATAACATTTTTTTTAAAATTGCTGCGCTCATGATGCTTTTTTGTACACCAGCGCAACAAAAATATAAAACCTGTACGTAAGATCCTTTTTCTCATTTATTATTTTACAAGTAATAGCAGATCATTCAGAACAAGAGTCTGTGGTTAAGAGAAAACTACAAAC
Source organism: Corydoras maculifer (assembly GCA_019802435.1). Classification (NCBI taxonomy): domain Eukaryota; kingdom Metazoa; phylum Chordata; class Actinopteri; order Siluriformes; family Callichthyidae; genus Corydoras; species Corydoras maculifer. The sequence goes on from JAFMOD010000179.1 coordinate 207,743, forward strand.
CAATAAAAGAGAAACTCTTTTTGTTTGCAACCAAAACTGCCAAAGGACCTTTAATCGAAAGTGGAAAACGGTGCCTTCTGGTGGAGTAAAGCCGAATTATTTGTGTAATAAATGTGGCCCTGCTTTGTGCTTCATTAAATAAAAGCAGGCTGACCTGTCTGTTAGAAGCTTGCATGTCCTTTTCATATCCTTGTGGGTTTTTTTAGGCTTAATGAAAATCTCGTAGGTGAACCGAAGACGTTCTTAATGGTTAAAAGCATCGACAAAGCTCTTCATTGTTAAATTTATCTGTGTCATTCAGTGTTATGTCTTAAATTTCACCTGATTAGGCACATGATTTAGCATTTTAAAGATTATGTTGCTTTCAGATTTGAAGGAACCAACCCTGACTTTAATTAAATCAAATACCTTTGGGATGAGCAAGAAAATTATATTTAGTTCTGTCCTTTATGATTCAATGAAAATTCCACCTCCACATTCCACTCTTTCCAATCTTGTAGAAATCCTTCTTATAATGATGGGAGTTTCAAAAATTCACACAGAATGGATGAGAAAAATGAATTAAACTACATAAAAGTTAAAATGTGTGTTTAATAAATCCCCTGTCTGGAATAGATGACAGTGAGTGATAAATAATCATAAAAATTGGAATAATCATTATCTGGAAGGAAAACGTAAGTGAAACTGAACCCTGAGACAATTCTTAGAACATTTGTTAAGTTTTGTGAACTTCTGTCACTGTGTGATGTAATTAAGAATCAGATGGGAAGTGTCGCTGAGTCTCAGTAATTCGGTGTAATACAGTGTCAGGCAGACATTCAATGTTGTGGATCAGAAACAGTGTCTTTATTGTAAAGTTAAATATTTTTACACTAACTTCAACTGTTTCCAAGAACTGTCTGGCTTTTTAAATTGTTGACAAACTTAGTTACAGAATAAGACCTCTGTGTCCTAAAACCCTCCTACTGCAGCAGTGACAACTGGCTGTCTGGAATTGGATAGATTCTCAGGATTTTCAGACATTTCCTAATTTATTTCCGGTGTCATGCCAGAAATCTGAAAGTGCTGCTGTGTGTCAAACACTTACTGAAAGTATCATCAGATTGATAACCGTCCATCTGAGTTCAGTTTTAATGCTCTGAGTTCTGAATCACACTTCAGATATATGAGCTGTATGGTGTGTGTGTGTGTGTGTGTGTATTATGATATGTACAACATCATAGGAACCATAACCCATTTAAACACACACTACTGTGGGGTCCATAATCAGATCTCCTTTAATGGCATAACATTTTGATGAAGGATGTTAATTTTAAAGTTTAGGATTAGGATCAGGACAGTAGAATTAATAATTAAGCTACAGTGTTATTGGGGGGAGTAAAGTAATCATATCATCAAAAGCAATTCATTGCTTCGATTACCAATATTGACATACTTACACTTCAGGACCCTGTAGAGGTTTATAAAGGAAAGCAAACGCTTGTAAACGTCATTATGAGGACATCGAGTGTGTTTTTAGCTCTTTATTTATTTGGCACTGGTGATGACTATCAGCATCATGTGTGAGGGTGAGGGAACAGTGTGTGAGGGTGAGTACGTGTTTGATGTCTTGATTATCTGCTGTGATTAAACATCCAGTAAATGACCAATTCAACCTCAAAGCAGAAGTTCGGGTGCAAAAAGGCAGAGTTCAGCGATGAGCCCAAATTTCAAACTTGTCAAAGTACCAAAGTATCGACTCATCACGAAATAATGCTCACATGATCGCATCACATTTGATTTATGTATTCACGAGGGTTATTTATCTATTGTTTTCTGTGTATTGCACATTATTTGGTAGGTTTCAGGTACGTTTAGGAGTAATTTTACACCTCAACAGTGTTCTGGAGAAATGTGCAAAAATAGCACGCGCTCCAAAATCTTATGGAAAAGTCTGAATAATGAGTTCTGTAAACACAGTGGGATATTATTGCTGTGGAACAGCTGCTTACTGCAGCACATAGGACCAATGTTATCAAACATGAAAAAAAAAACTTTCGTGAGGAGAAGCTCCAGAAGACAACTGAAGACCTTCATGATGAAGCCTACTGAAAGCCCTCTGCACCAACGTCACTGTCCGATCTATAAGATACAAAAAGGACTGAATGCATAGATGATAACGTGTTCTTTAAACCCTTAAATTCTTGTGGGGGCTGTGTTACTTATACAACAAGCCCAAACAGGTGTTATTGCCAAAATCAGTGGAAGGACAACCTTATCCAGTCTGGTTTTGAGTTTTCTTTGTCCATGCCCATGCATGGGAGAAGAATGGTGAAAAACTGGCAAATCATGACCCCCTAAGAATCTTTCGCATAACCGAAAACATCATTGACCTTTTGTTCTGCAAGATAAAACTCATGGATTGTGTGGGTAGTGATGAGATAATGAGTAGAATGAAGTTTTAGATCACCCTTTAACTTCCAGAGTCACGCAAGCTGCAGGTTAATTAAAACACGAAAAGCTTACCGGTTTTCAAGGAACGTTTGTTAGTCATTATATACATATTCGGTTAAATGTCCTGTTGTGTATTTTCCATGCATACAAATGACTCATGGTATTATAATAACCTCTCAGTATCCGGACTGGATAAACTCTAAACTGCAAATCCTTTCAAACCATCGATGGTCAAAGGAATCCTGTTGGATTATTAATGATAAACGTAAACAGATGAAACATCTATGATATTAAAGACCAAAGAGTCGTGACTTTTTTTTTATTCTACTGAGATGTAAATTGTTTGTTTTTGAACCTCTGTGAATTTTACATTACATTATACTTAAAGGTGCAGCATGCAGAACTGAGAAGAAGGTGGACTTGGCTTGAGTGTTGGAATTTCCATGTTGTTTATGAAACAATATCTTAATATTTAAGCTTCATAAATAACTTTAAATGCTATGGGTGGGAAATAACAGCAGGTTATAACGGGGAGGTTCTAAAAAGCTCGATATCTTTGTCTTATTTTGTGTTTTATTTAAACTTGAGTGGATTAAATGATTTATGTAGCTTGTAAAAAAGGTTCATCTCGAGTCAGATGTATGTAAAGCGGCCGGTGCATTTAATTGCAGAAGTGCCAGTAAAGTTCTGCAGTGATGTTCCCCTTCCTTTCCCTCACAGAGATTTCTAAAAAAGTCTTAAAGAAAAAGTTTAAAAGCAGAGTGAACAGTCATTGAACTCATCAGATCGTGAGAACATGAACAAGCTGAAATCTGTGGAATTATACCTAATGACGGTTATTATAAAAATAAGCAAACCCAGTTTATATTTAATTGTAATTATTATGTCTTTTGCAGTTTTCCCCTAAACCACAGTTTCTTTGGTTGGTTTCATGGGTTTCTTTGTTGACTGCATGTTGTTATGATCTTCATCAACACCACGTTATATTTAATAAAAACAATATGGAACTTTAAAGTCACTGGGAAGAATTCCAGTAAATGAGTTTTAATACTTTTACATTACATTATGTCTTTCAGATGATGCTTTTATAATGAACTTATGATAACTTGATATGAAGTATGATGATACAACACGAACACTACATTCACAACTTTGGTGGATTATGGTTTTGAACTCTTAACCTTTAGATTGGTAGTCCAGTTAACCCCTAACCCTGATAGTTCAACTATTTGTCCGTATCCTGAAGCTGTCCAGATTCCACCCTTGTCCTTTAATCCACTGATGTTGCAAAATAAATATGTTAAGAAATTTAGGATTATCGCTCTTAACTCTTAGAGAGGGAGCGATAGCTCAGTGGTTAGTGTTGGGCTATCAATCTGAAGGTTGGGGGTTCAAATCCCAGGTCCACTGAAGTTCCCAGTGTGGGTCCTTGAGCAAGACCCTTAACCCTCATTACTCCAGGGATGTTGTGATGAACCCTGTGTTCACCTTGTAAGTCCTTATAATCCTGGATAAAAGCGTCCAATAAATGACCAAATGTAACATAATGTAAGTTTTGTCATAACTACGGACATTTGTGTTCCATGTCTCATTCATCAGCCGTCTGTAAAGAGAGCTGGTTTCCATCTGTGAGTCCTAAAATAGCGATGTTGAAAAATGGAATATATATCCAAATTTCTGAGTGGACAGTCAGTCACGTGAGAAGTGTATCGAACCCAGACATCAGCCCTGGTTGATTCCAGCACTGATGATTCCATTTTCTCTATCTGAGGTCTTTTTGTCATCAAGTCTAGATTCCATCTGACTTCAAAAAGCCTGAGCTTAAAGTGTTAAATCAACTCTGATGTACCTAACGCAGTGCAATCTAAAGCCCCCGCTCAGGGGTCCAACAGCAGCAGCCTGGAATTTAACCTCTTACCTTCTGGTTACGGGTTCAACTTACGTTCCATTCAAACCCCCATTAAATATCTGTAAATATCTATATATAATCTTTGGGGCAGTATTACCAACATCTGCTTTAGTAGAATCCATTATTATTAATTTAGTTTAATTTTAAAATATCATTTATTTAGAATTTTATATAAAAATTATAAAAAATATTAGGCAGAAATGTTGCAACATTTTTATTAGTTTTATTAAATATTTATATTTGATATTTGCTGTTTTTACTGCAGATGAAGTGTGTTTGGTTACTTTTGTGGTACCATGATAATTGTTCCTTTAACATAAAAGTAAAACAGACTTGAAATGTTTACACCCTTAAAGTGTAGGAGGATTGTCCTTAATGTCTTTCTTGCAGAGTGCATTAAGCAGCAGTTAATGGATTGGGGGAGAGGAAGACTGAGGGATATTTGCCCTCTGTTTATGGAACCGCTTACATCTGTCCGCTGTTTGTTCTGTCTGTTTGTTAAAGCTAAATGGATTATCGATTATGGAGTTAAATATTTAGGGAGTATTGGTCTGAGTCAGAAGCTACTAACACTAGTAAACAGGAATAACATTAGAGTGGAAGGAGGAAAGGGATGAATGAGAGGTTTAAAAACAGACTTTTTCCAACATGTTAATTCCAGAAAAGTAATTAAGAGATGAGGCGGGGAAAAGCTTATGGTTTTTCATCATTGCCGAGTGACTGTAGTTTTTTATAGAAAGAAACCAAATGAAACCACCCCGGTCATCCCTTTATGGGGGTTAATGTTCCCACAGTGTTTCCACATTATTGCGTGATGTCCATTCGATAATAGATTCAATTTCCAGTCACAAGTTTCAGTCATGATTCCAGTTTCCAGACATTAGAGTAATATTTCCAATTCTATCTTTATAACGTTTTATACTTAATTCTGCATTTATTCTTAAACATTAACTGAATAAAAAAAAACTACAGAAAAGATAGAAAAGTAAGAAGGACTCAACAACACAATGTAAATAAATCTGACTCTTGACTTTTAAGTAACCCTCAGTTTAGTGTGGTTTTTTGGGTGACTTTGTGAATCAAAGGTTAATGTGAGTTAACACTGATGCTCTACAGTAACACTGACAGTAATACAGTTATTCTAACTATAGCTATAGTAGTACTAACAAGTTCATTACGCAGAACAGGAGGCCGATCAGTTACAGCCTGATCACCCACAAAAGAGTCTGAACCCCCCCCCCCCTCCCATCTGTCAAGGATGAGAAACCCCCACCATCCCACATGTTACCCCTGCCAGTAAAGTGAATAATAATGACTGGCTACTGTATGTCTGTCAGGGGGAAAGGAAATATGATGTTGGGTCATTTGTGGTTGGGGTTAAATCTTACATCATTTAGACTTTTGGAATCACTGATATGACATTTTTGGCATTGTGAGTCCGGTTGCAAATCTTTAAATAACTTATTTAAGAAATGAACAGAAAGAAAAAACAATCCAAATTTAACTAGATAACTAACTAACTAACCAACTAACTAACTAATAAGATCAACAAGATCTCATAAAACTTAAAAAAGACTTAAATAAACTGCTTCATTCAGTTTTATTTTGGAAATGACTTGTTTTCGCAGATATTTTATTATTATTATTTATTTATTCATGTAATCATTATTTTCCGCTTTGTCCTCTATTAGGATTGGGGGGGGTGTCCCCATGCCCATTCAGGTGAGAACATTTTGGGTGCTGGGCGGATACACCCAGGACAAAGGTGTTGTCACACAAACACACACTCTATGGGGCAATTTAAAGCATTTAATTTACCTTAAATCCATGTGTTTGGACTGTGAAAGAGAACCTCAAAAGAAAGCCACACAGACACTTCACCCAGGTTGGGATTCCAACCTGTGTCCCCAATAATAATAATAATAATAATAATAATAATAATAATAATAATAATAAATATTATCCACAAGGACTTATTCCACATTGAATTATCCCACATTGAAGGCTGGGGTCAGAGCACAGTGTTAGTTATGAAACAGCACATCTAGAACAATGCAGATTGTGAAGTGCAGTTAGACCTTAAACCTTTAGATTGATAACCCCTGAGCAACCACAAATAAAACATGCCTGTCTGTGTTATTATTATTAATAATAATTGGAATAATTGGAATATAATAATTTGAGGTACAGTGTCAGTGGTCAAAACTATTTGTTGCACATTGGAGCTTGTGACCAAAACCTACATATTACATTACGTTAGGTCAACTGATTGTGAATATGTTTGTATGTAAACCCAGCCAGGGTGTATCCCTGTATAAGTGATAGGATAGGCTCCAGTACCCCACCTGACGCTGTTCAGGGTCAGTGGTTTGTGTGTGCATCACCTGATGATTGTCATTGATTGCATTCGGTGGGATTTCCCCTCGGTGCCATGCCTTCCTATAAATATCCTCTGATTGGAGTGCTCTGAGTGGCATGTAGGTGCAGGCAGTCGATCGTCAGGTTTCAGGAACATTTTTAGAACCTGAAAATCTGGCTAACACCTGTAATCAACACACAGCGTGTTGAAGTGAGTGGGAAGTAAGCACGAGGAGTGCAGATACAGAAACAGATACAGAAACCACATGATTATTATTTAACCTTTAGCACATTGACCTGAAAACAATGCTGCTCTGTTAGTCATTTTGTCAACACCGCCGTACTATTACTGTATTCACAATAAAAGATTCAAATAAAGCTCCTCAGCTCCTCGCCTTTATTTAACTATTGTAACAGCAGCTGATCTCATCGTAACGGAAGTGCAGCTTTAGATCAATTTTACTATGTAGTCAGTTTACTGTGACGTTTCATTCTTATATTACAATTGAACAAAGAAGTAAAGACTGTCGCAGCTTCACAGAATTTCACACGATTTTCACACGAGCCGTGGCATCTGTCCCAACAACGGTGGCTGAACATTTCTGAATGGTGGATTATTCTCAGTTCAATAATCCAAAATGTAATCTTTATGTTCAGTGGATATAATTAATGTGAATTAAAGCAAGAAGATGATGAGCTAATGAATGTACATTTTCTGAATAAATTATAATTTATGAATTATAGTAAATCATTCGCTTGTATTATAGAATAATCTATTCCTGAATTTTGTGAATAAAATAATAAACATTTTTCCTTAAAAGTCTGGAAACATCTTTATTAGAGAGAAATAAAACTTGGTTGCAAACTTATGAAATGGAATGAAATGGCCACGCCCGATCAAATGGGGCGTGGCATCATTGATACTTGATCATTGAGTGAGCGTGTGCTCTCAGGTACTTTCTGACCCCGTCATTATTTACAACTGCTTTCATTTTTTGGCGGTGACTTGCCCATCACTCAAAAAGTACCCAGTATGAGAGTTATGTTAATACAGCAATGCTTCATTAATTATATTTTAATATTTCTGTTTTCAGTGGTTCACGTCTCACAGTAAACTGCAACTTGCTTACACTCTTCTTTTCATTACCCATCTCATGACCCCTCAGACTGATCTGATGCCCCTTTATATAAAACTGGATATTAAGTAGATGAGCTGAGCTCCACCTCCAGCAGCTACAACAGTGACATGCTGCCTCCACACTGATGGGTCAGTATTAATCACCTAATGATGTCAGAGTTTAGTGACAGGAATCAAAACCGAAACATTTTGCTGACCATACTGATGTATTTTTGAACCTCTGTATGATTAACGCCGAGTTTAATGCGATGTGATACTAAATCAAAACAAGATGCAACAACTTAAAGTTGCATCTGAGTCCTGAATTTAAGGAACTGTAAGTTTTGTGGCTCGAGTTTGACGCACCAGTCTGAATCTTTAACATAATTGTATATTTTCGAGTAATTCGCTGACAAAAGATAAACACATTGGTGTTTTGTTACAAAATCCAAAATCATATGCTTCATCACAACAGTACAGAGCAGCTGACCATCATTACACACACAACCTGTTTCAAAACATCTTAATCACTGGAATTTCGCAAACTACAATTTGTAACATAACATTAGAATCTAAAATATGTTGACAACCACTAACGTAAAAAAAAAAAGACCCTCATCTACCTCGAACGGTAAGGCAGGGATGATGAGGCAGTGCGTAACGATGACTAAATGTGGAAATTTAAATATATTGTGAATTTTTTAAGCTATAATTTGAGCTCCTACAGCAGGAGGAAGCTCTGCTTGTTTAATTAAATGCATCAATAAATCACTGCAGTGTTAACATCAGCCTTATGACTTATAATATAAATTATTCGATTATTATTTTATCAAATGTTAATTCAAAATACTACTTAATAAGAGAGTGCACATGCACAAACCTCTCCCAGCATGCGACACAGGGGATTTTTACGGGATTTGTTTTTGTTTTTTTTCTGAGTTTTCAGAGTAATCCAGCTGAGTGTGAGTAATTAGCGAGAGGTGAAACAGCTCAGGATTCACGATCTGCATATCGAATAAAGCAAATAAAGCAACAACAACTCCATACAGAGCGTCCCAACAAGGAGAGTTTAAAACCCAAAGACAGAACTGTAAATAAATCATTAAATTACTAATCATTTTGACTAACATTGTTCTTCTGCAGGTGGCACGGGGGCTTAATGTTTTAGCATGTTCTCCTCTCAGCATAAGGGGTTCCCGGTTCGAATCCCCCTCTGGGTTCTCCGGTTTCCTCCCACAGTCCAAAAACATGGATCAAGTCAATTGTGTTCTCCAAATTGCCCCATATAGAGTGTGTCTGTGTGAGTGAGTGTGTGCCCAGCGATAGATTGGCGTCCTGTCCTGGGTGCATCTGCCCAGCACCAGAAACTAATCCCCCCCCCCCCGCGACCCTAATATAGCGGATAATATTTCTTCTGCAGATTTACAGTGTGTCTTTGTTTCGTTCTGTGGAATCTCAGTTGGATCTAATTTGTCTTCAGAATGAACTTTTCTCTCTCTAATAAATATTTACTGTACACTGTGTCATTGTGTAGAGAATCAAAGCTCAAGACTTCTTCTGTAAAACAGAGCAAAACTCAAGAAAACTTACAAATAATCATTTATTTTATTATATTTATGTTCGTAGAGGAAAAAAATGTGTAGACACTGTTACCTTTTCGTCACATTTCGTTTGATACTTTTGCGTTTGTTCCTTTCATTAATATACTTACAGATTTATCTATACCAGCTAATGACTGAATACATTAACACCTGAGGAAGAAAACAGATTGTGATCGGGAACACAGACAAAAGTGCCCCTTGGTTTTAGTATCATTTAATCACTCGGTTTTACAATCATTTGGTTTCTTTTATCTCTAGTGAGGACAAAGTGCTTTTATGTTGCCATGATTTTATTATCAGTAGAACATTTTCTGTTACTTTGCTGTAAACTGAATCTCACTCTTATTGTCAGGGATGGCCGGTTCTCCTGAATGTTATTAAGTGCTTTATGTTTACAAGAACTAAGAGGCTTACAGCGCGAGTCGTATCTTCAGATTTACGCCGATGCTGAGGAGGAGAGTCCTTGCAAAGCCATTTGCCTGAATGCTGTTATTAGTGTACTTTATTTAAAAATTTCTGCTCACGTTCTTTCTTTCTAAATATATCTGATGTTATGACTGTACTGTATAATGTTTCCTTGTGAATGAAGAGCTGTTAGACTTAAAGGCTTAAATGAATATTTAATGACTGCTAATAAAGGAAGAAGGAAGTGTTCGTGTTAACAACCCCTTCACTCAAAAGATTACCCAGCAAGACCTTGATGTGTCGACTAGTTCGACTAGTGATTGTAAATGTTTGAAGGAGGAGATCTGTTACAGAAAGGATGAGGCTGTGTTTTTCAAAGAAAGATGCATTAAGGAAGAAGAGATTACTGTAACCATGTCTTTGTGTTTGGGGGTCACTGTGGCCTTCAGCAGAAAGACGAGTATACAAAGTGAAAATACATATTTTAAATTCTTAATTCAGCTGAACAATCAAATGGAAAAGTCCCCGAATAGTTTTGCTATTTTAAGTAAAATAAAAAAACACAACTTGCGACGGTGACGCGCAGCAAACAATAGGCGCATGGTGTTAAAATAGTTGGCGGGGTCTAGGATTACAATAAGCATTATGACACGCCATGCGCAGCGTGTAAGAGAGCGATCAGTGTTTCCTAATAATTATTTCTTTTACTTACTAACAAAATAATGCTTTATTTTAATTGTGAAGTCTTATCCTTACACCCACAAATATCTTATAAGTTTTGCAGTTAATGTTCATATGAACATAAAAATAAACCAAAACTATATAGACAGTGTAAATCGTAAGCATGGCTTCGGTGTTACCCAGGAGATCATAAAGCTGCTGGCATTTCGGATATTTACAGAGCTTGTGGCTGGAGGCCATACTTGTGAATCACAAGATTTAAGACTAAAACATAATGGAATGATAGACTCATCTACAGTGTCATGTGTCAGATGATACGTTGGCCAGTTGCCAGTTTCAGATTTTTGGAGCCAATCCCAAAACTCTACGCTGCTCCTATCTGGATGTTTCTGTGCGTCTGCCCTGCGATGGACTGGCAACCTGTCCCGTGTGTAAATAAATAATGGCTTTAGTTTTTATTTAAGTTTTTTTTATGGCCCATTTCCATTTTAGGCCATCCAACTTAAGCTTCTGGGTGTTTTCTGCTTCACTCAAAAAACGATAAGTGCTTTTTAATTTATTCGGTTTGTTTTTCTTTTCTTTTGACAGAAAAATACACTTGACTTTTGGAATCAGTTTCTTCTTGCCTCCTCCGGAGCTGCAGGGACTTTTCTTCAGAGTCCTGAAATAATCCGTGGTATTAAAATTAGAGCCTCTCCCGCTGCAGGCCACTCTGACTCGAGGGCACCGGATCGGAATGACACTTTGGTGACAAAGCTTGTTTTTTATTTAACTGGTAAGTCCCCTTGTTTTTCCAAAGTCATGTTGAAACAGAAAGTCCTGCAACCGAAACCTTTTTCCTCTTCGCTTTAGAATCTGTGCATCCTGAAAAACACCTGCAGACTTCTGAGGACCATTATCCTTTAAACCAGACTGAAAGAAGGAGATATGCTTTGATGATAATGACGAGTCAGCAGTTGGTTGAGTGATAAATGAATCCTTAATTACACAACAATCAGAAATATCCAGAGAGTAAACCACAGCATTCTAAACAGCAACGCAAGGAAACTAGTTTGAATGAATTTACAAAGAGTTTAATCCCCAAAACCAAACAGACCGTAAAGCAACAGCTCAGCTTGAAATAAGATCCAATCTGGATTCAAATTGTTATGTTCTAACATCCCTACAAACTAATCCATCTTATAACAATTCTTTAAATGTATAAAAAAGTATATTTTAATAATTTCAATCAAATTAAATCATTAAGCATTAATTCATTCATTCATTCATTGGGTGGGGGTTCCCCATGCCCATCCAGGGGAGAACGTTTCGGGCGCTGGGCAGATACACCCAGGACAGGGCGCCAATCTATCGCTGGGCACACACTCACACACACAGACACACTCTATATGGGGCAATTTGGAGAACTCAATTCACTTCATCCATGTTTTTGGACTGTGGGAGGAAACCGGAGAACCCGGAGGAAACCCACGCAGACACGGGGAGAACATGGAAACTTCACCCAGATGGGGATTCGAACCGGGAATCCCTAGTGCTGAGAAGAGTGCTCCCTAGAGGAGAACATGCTAAACAACAAAATCACCTTGCCTCCCTATTAAGCAATAATGATGTATTTATTGTTATATAACTCAATTTCTTTAATACAATATTAAATTTATTTTAAATAAAACAGATTTAATTAAGGATTGATTCATCTTAATTAAGGATGTTAGCTTAAATATATGTTAAAATAGAATTTAAAGCTATTATTATTATTATTATTATTATTATTATTATTATTATTCCTATCATCAGCATCATCGTCATTATGTAAAAATGTACTTAAATAAAGTTTTAGCATTTTAATTGTGTTTATTATCAAAATATTGTAATTAAAATGTAAATGATTAAATGTTTCTTACTGCGTCATCATGATGAAGAATAATAAACCAAAAAGGCCGTAAGGCTAAAGTGAATTAGCACCCCCTGCTGCTCTGGCGTAGAGTAGTTAAAAAACACGACCTTTATTATTTTTCTATTTTCCACTAACTGTTGTAATAAATTTGCTGAAGGGTTCCCTGCTCGCCCTTATGTAGCTGTTCACTCGAAATCTGTGTATTTAGAGATTTACACGCTTTTTAATGAACATCTCTGTAAAAATAATGATATAATGTGTCCTCCAATCAAAATGACATCAATAAATATGTATTTTTTTTATTTGCAAATAAAATATTTTTAACAGAGAAAAGTCAGAAAAAGAGAAAATATCCAGCAGTCATGTGGACGAAAATGCCTTGTTGATGTGAGGGGTCAGAGGAGAATGGGGTTGCTGGAGCCTATCCCAGAGTAAAAGCAACAAAATAATAACTAACACAAACTAATTTTGAATGTAATGTGTGATGAACATGACCCCTCCCCACCTCCTTTATCAGTAACACCAGCCGAACTTTAAATCTAAGTTGTTTTAACATGGTGTATGGTCTCAGCATGTGGGTAACGGTAAGGAATTAATCCGTAAAGAAATAATCTGAATCATTAAGAATTCAATAGTAATATTCATAATGCTTTGGCGTGGGCGTTGCAGCGCAGTGTTTCGGTCGTGGTTTCTTCATTCAAAACTCAACATGTGCTCAAAACACAAAGTGTGAGTAAGAACAGGATTATCTAAACGCATATCTCTCATTTATTCTGAAACAGTGTACATGTTCGACGTGTGAGTGAATCCACTGGGAGAACACAGAGCACGTGACACTCATCAGGTCCTGCTGTGATAAATGCGCCTCATTTTTTAGGAAATTCTAAAGAATGTTGAGTTTCTGCCAGGATCAGCTGTAACGCTGCCAGGCGTGACATCCAAATGAGCCTTTCACAACTTTCACTAGAGTTCTAAGGTCAAATATTCTTTATATTTATAATTATCTTCACACAATGATGCTTCAAAAATTGGTTAGCAAAAATCTAATTAAATATCAGAATAACTTTATTTTATAATCTTATCTCGTTAAAAGAGGAATTAATATACATGGTAAAAATTCTGAATGTTAATGTGAGTTAAAAGTAAAAAAAAAAAAAAGAAATCAGTTCATTCATTCTGAACATGTGGATCTTTATATGTTTATGTACATCATACATTTACAGTTTTCCACTTTATTAAAATACCCTGCATTTAAAAAGACTACAGGTTCATCAGATATGTTAAAGCTTTCTAATCATGCAAATTAGGAAAAGCAGCAGGAATCATTCAGAGCAAAGATGCCACTTTCTGGTTCTTAAAAGTTTAAACTGGATTTAATTTTTCTCTTTTAATTCCACGGGATGATTTTGAAGAGGATGAGGAGTAAATGGAATGCAATGAATGCAAATGTAAAACAATGAAGCCATTACTTATTGTGTTCTTTGAATGGCGACCGTGGGGCGGGTCTTAAGACGCAGAAGCTCAGGGAGTGGCCGTCCACTGTCCTGGAAAAAGTCCAACCCAGTGATCCATTCTACGTCTCGGAGCCGTACCTGGTGAAACCACAGCAGGTCCTCCACCCACAAAGACTCATGCTGCTCATTCTGTTAAAAATATAAGACATGATGTTAAAAACAACAGGTGTAACGTTTCTGCGCTCTCATCCTGCTTTTCGATTTGTAAATGTGAGTCGAAATAAGTCAGAGGTAATTCGTTTGTATTTGAAATTAATGTGACTTTAATTAGGGTTAGGGTTTTTATGCAAAAGCTGAGATGAACACTGTGGTCATGTGATCAGGGCACATGGTAAAATATAAGTTCAAGAGTAGTGCATTATATTAAATAAGCTTTACGTTCTTCTGAACCTCAATCCACACGGAAAAAAAGCAAAGCAATAAAAATTCCCCGGTTTCTGTTTTTTTAGGAATAAAGTTCATGAACTGAGCAAATCCACCTTAAACCCATGATTTAACGGCTTAGCCGGGCTTTGTTCAAATTTTTTTCTTAAATTTTTTGAAAATCTAGAGAAAGACTTTACTCTTCTGAATGTTTTTTTTATATATAATTTAATTAAGGCAGATTTATATATATATATATATATATATATATATATATATATAGCGGCACGGTGGCTTAGTGGTTAGCATGTTCTCCTCTCAGCGCTGGGGATTCCCGGTTCGAATCCCCATCTGGGTGGAGTTTCCATGTTCTCCCCGTGTCTATGTGGGTTTCCTCCGGGTTCTCCGGTTTCCTCCCACGGTCCAGAAACATGGATCAAGTCAATTGAGTTCTCCAAATTGCTCCCTATAGAGTGTGTCTGTGTGAGTGAGTGTGTGCCCAGCGATGGATTGGCGCCCTGTCCTGGGTCTATCTGCCCAGCGCCCGAGACGTTCTCCCCTGGATGGGCATGGGGAACCCCACCGCGACCCTAATAGAGGATAAGCGGGAGATAATGAATGAATATATATATATATATATATATAAAACTAAGCACCAATGAGCAGATATATGTGTGAGGTCAGTGCTTAACTGATGGAAATGAACATTTGTCTCACTTTTAAACGGTAGTTCCAAACCTTTTATTAACATGTGATTGACTTTCACCTGCATATGTGATTTCATTCGTTCATTTATTAATTCATTCATCTTCTGCTTAATCCTTAATCCTCTACTAGGATTCTATGCTCATCCAGGGGCACATACACCCAGGACAGGCCTCCAATCTATTGCTGGACAGACACTCACTCACAGAGACAAACACACACAAACACACTATATGGGGTAATTTAGAGCATTCAATTTACCTTGAATCCATGTTTTTGGACCATGGGTGAAAACCGGAGAACCCGGAGGAAACCCACGTGGACATGAAGAGAACATGGAAACGCACAAATGGGATTTGTTTTTTCCATTTTTAACGATGAACTGAAACTTTTCCTAATGGATGTATTTATATTGAATTATTTTTGAATGCTAGAACTATTTTTTTATTTTATTTAATTTAATTTAATACTTTTTCTGTGCGTCTGATTTTTTTCTTACAAAGGAAGTGAAGTAAGCACATTCTTTCGGTTCTGTTCATGTCATGGTTAATTCAGATCTTTAATCCTGTATGTATGACTGTTATTTATTGTCACGTGCCAGTAATCAGTGAGATGAATTGGGAGTCTGCTGCGCGGGTTCTGCTGCGTCTCAGAGGTGCGTGTGAGTCGAGGTGACTGTTGTGAAGAGGAACAGCATCCTGTTTATCTCACCAACAGCAGGAAGTAAACATTTTGAAAGCGGTTTCTGATTGAATTTTCGAAGAGAATGAAAACAGCGCTGAGTGAATCTGAAGGACGCTCCCTCATGAATGACGTGACGTCACAGAACCTCAACACCTGATTTATCTGTTTATGATTGGCACGTTCTCGCTCACAATGCCGGTGAATTCAATTCATCTAATGTGGATTTGTAGGTTCTCCCAAAGACATTTTCTCTCCAGATTCTAAAAAACGTGATGGTTTGATGGACCAGGTGTTTCTCTGCCTTTTTCCTGGGCTTGGATCGGCTTCAGAATCAGGACCGTTTGTTATCCGATGCAAGTAACGTAGAAGATTAATGAATGAATGAATGGATGGATGGATGGATGAATGGATGGATGTTAATGTGCAAACTCACCATGCAGCTCTCGGACGTGTCAGCTCTGTGTGGAATTAAAAACGACATTGTTCTGAATTCTCCCTCACATTCAGTCACCAGAGAGTTTGAGTCAGAGCAGCTCGTTAGGACGGCGAAGAAATGTGTTGGCACAGGAATACGCTTCCAACTCACAAACCTACACACACACACACACACACACACACACACACACACACACACACAATATTCATATACAGTTTATATACACAATACCAGACACCATGCTTAATGATAATTTTCTGAATCGCAATCAATTGATCAGTAAATGAGATTTTTCAACCAATTCTTTTGTTTTATTGTGAAATTCATAAAACAATACGAAACCCAAGGTATCAACAGAACATTAATATGAGAAATATCAGGAAAGTCAGTGATTGAATGTAAAAAAAAAATTCTTTTTTTTTTTGGGGGGGGGGGGGGGGGGGGTCAGGTGGCCACACTGCCTGGCCTCTGGTTTTCACTGCACATGCTCAGCTTTAACGTGGGTCAAATTTTGGCTTTAAAATGCAACTGTTCTGGAATCCTGTCCGCTGTTATATCCATGTTATGGCTTTTGTTAAAAGTATTACTTTAGTCATTTCAAGAACAATATTAAAGTGTTTTAATTAAAAGCAATGTAACAGAACATACTGCTGGATCTGATCTGCTGTGTCATACTGGCCATCATGGTTGTAATCGAATGCAGGTCCTGTAACCACGTTGATGCCGTTATACAGCGATGAATACTTTATCAGTAAAACATCCTGGAAGTATTTCCATATCCCTGCACAAAACACACAAAACACACCCACCTGGTGAACATGAAATGCACTGACTGAATATGTCATGTTGGGGGTTTGTAAGAGGTTTGTCATGGAACATATGTAATGCCTTTAAATACAAAGGACTCACTCTTAAACGCTGGAAACATGGGAATCACATTACTCAGGATTAAGGCATCATACTGCTCCGTTTCGGTGCTGTTCAGGTCTGCATTACACAGAAAGAAAAACACGACGTGGGTGAATCGTAAATACACTTTCAGTCGGTCTATTAATTTCGTTGGCGGGATTCGGGTCGCCCGCTCTGATGTTAAGCTGCTTTGACAGTAATTCTGATGAATGTGTGTGATCTTTATCTAAAAGACCCAATTACAACATGTTTGAACGTTTTGACTTGTGCCTTTATGTAATCCTTAAGTCATTCCAAATAATCATGTGCAACTGTCCTTTTACCTTCCAGCAAAACACCCCCTTAACCTAATACTGCTACCCCCATGGCATTAAGGGTGCTGGGCTTGAGGATAAGTCTCAGCTTGTTACCGCAGCACCTCTGTGCTAAATCTGTTATTTAGGTCACATTTGGACAAACGTGTCCTAATCTACTGCTCTACTACACATGAATATTAATGTACAGTTACAGAGTGTTATAAAATTTATTTCCCTTTTTAGCCCTTATAAGGACAGACCACCTCTGTGGTGACCCCCTGCGTTATGTGTGTCATTTTAACAGCATGTCTTTTGGAGGTATACAGTTTTTTTCTGACTTGTCAGGTGTGGCGACACGGTGGCTTAGTGGTTTAGCACGTTCTCCTCTCAGCGCTATGGGATTCCCGGTTTGAATCCCCATCTTGGTGGAGTTTCCATGTCCTCCCCGTGTCTGCGTGGTTTTTTTCCGGGTTCTCCGGTTTCCTCCCACAGTCCAAAAAACATTGATCAAGTCAATTGAGTTCTCCAAATTGCCCCATATAGAGTGTGTCTGTGTGAGTGAGTGTGTGCCCAGCGATGGATTGGCGTCTTGTCCTGGGTCTATCTGCCCAGCGCCCGAAACGTTCTCCCCTGGATGGGCATGGGGAACCCCACCGTGACCCTAATAGAGGATAATGGATAGATGGGTGTCAGGTGTTACGTACTGGGGGGGTAAAGAAAAGCATATGTGATGTTGTTGGTGCTGTTGTACTCTGAACAAGTGGGACTTTGTGCTGCGGGAACTCTAACATCAGCTCTCAGACAGTCAGCATCCACTGGAGGCAAGGAACCAGAACCACCATCTGCCTGCACAAGGAACCATATTCATTTATTTAAATGGGGAAGATAATTAAAGCTGCGCTGTAGATTTAAATTCGTTAATGTCGTAAAGGTTGTTGTGCGCATGCGTGATGCTCACTGGTTTATTGATGGTGAACGAGCTCCAGACAGGCATGAGCATGTGCTTGCTGTAGGCGCTGATGAAGCCATAATGATGCAGACCACAGTAATCAAAATCAGACTGAAGCATCCTGGGACGGCCAAACGGTAGGTGTTTTGTCTCACTAACCGAAACTGAAACAGTCAAGAACGTTCCATGGAACAGGATTTTAATTTCCAATATTCAGAATATTAACATCTGGAATGGACCAAAGCAGACGGATTACCCTCAGCAGCTGTCAGATTGAGTCGAGAGTTCAGACTCTTTTCATCCTAAAGCAAAAAACATACGAGACGAACAAATAAAGTGTATTTTTAATGATTCTACGTGTGTAGCTGATGTAAGTTTTGTCAGATTCAGGAGTTTGTGTGTATTTGCAGTTTAAGGGAATGTGTACCTGGAGATCGCAGGAGCAGCCGAGTCCGTCTTCAGGCTCAAGACTAAGTACAGGGCAGCCGTCTGGAGCACTGACCTCCACTGGGTGTTGTGGTGTGTGGGGTGGTGAACGTAGTAAGTGGTTGAGGCTGCCGTGTGTTCCGTTATTGGGAGCTGGAGTGATGTCTAACACATCTGCAACAAGTGACGTTCGATAGTACAGAGATCAGATCGAAATCAGATACGTTTTGAGGCTGATACAACAAACATTCAGAAATTCAGACAGATAAAACAAACTGTACACACGGTTCAGAGAATTAAAAAGGAAAAGCTAATAAATTACACCAATAACAGACCTTTAATTTTAATTCATTTTAATAACCCCAGACCCATTTGATCTGAACCCCAGACCAATGGAGGAAAATCAGTTGGGTGTTTGTAACATGTAAATAATGTCTTGCTTTCACTCAGAAATTCATCTGAATCTTGAAATTCGGCACAAAACGGAATTCTGCTCAGTGGAAGTCAATTCTGTCCACCCTCACTTAAAAAACCCTTTCATTTCAGCGTCTTGATCCGACTCCAGAAATAACACAGATGACCTCGAGGCCGTGAACATTCTGAGAGCGTTTAATCTAAAGCCAAATACACACAGAGCTGACAGGTCGGATCACGTTCTGCCAGTCAGCTGTACGACTTCGTCAACATGGCTCATTCTGCTGACTGAACAGTTTAAACGCAATTAACAGCAGAAACGTATGTTTATATAGTTTTATTCGATCACCATGCAGTATTTTGTCGCTGGCTTGTCTGATCTGAGATTCAGAGTTTATTGATCTCATTGTCTGATTGTTGGAGTGACAGAGGAGGCGGCTGAGCTGGAGAATAATCATCTGCTGTGGCGTCCCCTAAAAAGTGAGTAGAAGATGTTTAAAATGATGCTTAAAGGTCTTTGTAGTTTAAATATGAACCTCCCTCTTTTCCTTGCAGCTGACGGTGTTTCTTTATCAGTTTAAAGTCACAGCCAATGGATTTCAGTGATGTGTAAATCAGATCAGCTGATTGTTGAGTCTCTGCTTAAGTTTAGCATCGTGTTTTGTGAAACCCAACCCTGACCCTTACCCTAACCCCTTTTACCCTAACACTAATCCCTTAACCCTAACCCCAAATCTAACACTAAATTCTAACCCTAATTCCAACCCTAACCCTAATCCTCTAACCCTAACCCTAATTCCAACCTTAACCCTAGTCCTCTAACCCTAATTCCAACCCTAACTCCAACCCTAACCCTAGTCCTCTAACCATAACCCTAATTCCAACCCTAACCCTAGTCCTCTAACCCTAATTCTAACCCTAACTCCAACCCTAACCCTAATTCCAACCCTAACCCTTTAACCCTAACCCTAATCCCAAGCCTAATGCTAACCCTAATCTTAACCTTGTTGATAAAGTCTATATTGTGTTTAGTGTTTTGGTTTCTGTTGGATTTTCAGATGTTTCGGATGTGCTGCTCAATGAGCCCTGAACTCTGAGTGAAAACGGAGTAAAACTGGAGTGATGCACCACATGACTCCTGCATTGCTTCTTGCACAAACATGATCTCCATGAAAGAATTATCAGAGGGAAACCTAACCTCCGAGCACATCACAGAGAACAGAATCTAAAGTATGCAAAACAACACCTGGCTGAGGCAGAGACATTGTGAAGACATGTTCAACTCTTATTCACTGAGGGTGTGGGCTTTATTAAATATCTGTAAGTGGATGTGTTAGGCTTTGCAAGACGATGTGACGAAAATAACCCCCAAAAAAAATCAGCCGCTCAGTAAATGCAGTTAAAAAAATTCTAAATTTAAAGTCGTGGCACCAAGTTATGAATCTGCGTCGTCAAAAACCATGCAGTTAGATTCAAACCTTTACAGTTTTCTGTATACAGAATAAACATATTAAAATTTAGCCCACATCTTACCAAATCAATGTTCCTTCTTTCCTGCAGAATACTAATTAACTCCAGCCATGCATGTGTGTAAAATGTTGTGTGTGTGTGTGTGTGTATGTGTGTGTGTTCTAAAACTAAAATAAAAAAACTCACCACACATTAGATTATAGAGCTCGATATTGCAAAACGGTTCGACCTCAGTTTGCCGGTGAAATTTGGGTCCGTAGCTCAGAAACATTGCCTGCGAGGAGCAGAGCATCAGACTGAAACAGTGAGATGGTAAACCTGCAGGACTGGGATTTAAAATACATAATCACACAAATACACACCTGCATGCTGGAGTCATCATTATCATAACCATGATTTCCTCCTTCACAGAAGGTTAGAGAACCTGGAAACCTGTAAGGAACAGAAAATCTTATGGCCTCCAGGCTTCTTCAGCATCTTTAATGAGAGTTCAGAGATTTTCCCATCACTTCCCCGAACAGTAAAAGTGCTTAATGTCACATGATCTCATTTACCCTTATTTTAGGTGATTCATACAGGGCGTCTCGGGGAATGGGAATTTTTAAGGAATATGATATTTTATAATAAATGCAGGGTGGCACGGTGGCTTAGTGGTTGGCATGTTCTCCTCTCAGTGCTGGGGGATTCCTGGTTCGAATCCCCATCTGGGTGGAATTTCCATGTTCTCCCCGTGTCCGCGTGGGTTTCCTCCGGGTTGTTCAGTTTCCTCCCACAGTCCAAAAACATGGACCAAGTCAATTGAGTTCTCCAAATTGCCCCATATAGAGTGTGTGTGTGCTCAGCAATAGGTTGGCGTTCTGTCCTGGGTGTATCTGCCCAGCGCCCCAAACGCTCTCCCCTGGATGGGCATGGGGGAACCCCCCCCCCCGCGACCCTACTAAAGGATAAAGCAGAAGATAATGAATGGACGTTAAAGTCAGTCATGAAATTTAGTAGTACAAAATGTATGTCCTTCAATAAGAAGTCAGTGATGTTTAAACTGAATGTTAGCAAACTCTCAGGGTTACAGCCCAGTTTTTAGAGTTTCCCATTTCCCTGGGTCGCCCTGTTTATCATTAATAAAAATGATAAATCAGCCATGAGATTTTATTTAAAGTCTTTGGATCTTTTTGTGTCACACTGCACCTCTCGAACAGCCAGTTGGAGTCGACGAGCACGTTAACATCCTCAATGCGTCTGCTGTTTGCGTAGTGGAAGCGTTTCGGAAGATGAGCTTTTAGGTACGGTGTAATTTTTTGGCCGGGCTTCTTACACTATGGACACACACACACACACACACACACACACACACACACACCAGTTTGCTCATGTAAGCCAAAAATCCTCCTGCAAAACGACTGAGACGGGGACGTTTCGTACCGTCATATCTGCCACCAAAGCTGCAGCATCCACTGCAAAAATAAAACACAGAGCTCAGCTTCTCATCCACAAAGCCGCTGTTTAAAATATGTTCATATAAATATATCATTTAACACAAAAAAAGAAAGTAGAGGATTCTGTGAGCTGGTACAAAAACACACAACGCAGATGATGAAGTCCTCAACTCATTCTCATACACAGGAAGCTGAAGGTTTGGGGGAATTACGTGTAAAACTACATGGCAAGCTGCACACAGTAAACCTGAGAGCAGGTAAAACCCAAGGTGATGTGTAAATCACCCCCACAGCACCACGGGGCTCGTTGGAAGACAAAACACAGAGTGACGGGGTGGAAAAATGAAACCTACACAACCATGAAAGGCTTCCATCAAAATTCAGATTTAACAGACTGGAGATCTCAACAGACTGCAAGATATTTACATATTTAATAATATTCAAGAGTTTTTAATAATATTCAGTAAGCGTGGGCCGGCCATAAGCACAGTGGAGCTGCTGTGTGCTACAACAACGACAACAATGACTGAATCCCAAGTCCTCTTCTTTTCTTTTATAGTGTGTATTATAGATTCGATCCATTTACATCAGTCCATTACTTATCATAAAGTAAAAGAGTACTGTGTGTGTGTGTGTGTGTGTGTGTGTGTGTGTGTGTGTGTGTGTGTGTACTCACAGGTCATAGTTGGATTCTTTGCCCTAATTCTACCAAATGGTCCCTCATTTACATAGAGGTGCGAGATGTCACCAATTAATTCTTGTAACACTTCCTTTCTGTTACAGCTAGTTTCCGCCATACCTACACACACACACACACACACACACACACAGAGTGAGTGATTATTGGCAACTTCACTCTTACATACCTTCAGCAGTGTATTTATTCTCTCATCTTCTCATCTGGCAAAAACACCAGAACCATTCCATCCAATAAACCCACAATCCAGATAACTTGGGTTCTTTGAAAGATGCTATTTAAATGGAACATATTTCTAATATTATTACAACCCTAACACTCAACCCCAACCTCCAACTCTAATGATTTTAAATTAAATTAACCCTCATTAATAATCCTTAACCCTAACCTTTAATCCTAATAATAATCCCAAATCTTTAACCCTAAACCCTAACACTAAGTCATAATTGAGGAAAATTTAAGAATAAAACAGTGTGAAAATAATACATTAACCCTAACCCTAATCCTTAAGCCTGACCATCAACCTTATAAATATTGATTTCTAAATACATTCCAAAATGTAAAATTCTTATTCAGACATATTTTATTTTATTTGCTGACTCATGATGACGTGATCGTTTAGGTCATCTTCCGAACATTAGCAACGTGAACCTACCATGATCTGCAACGATGATGATGTTGATGCACTCGTGCAGATTTAACTGTTTCAGTCCGTTCATCAATTCTCCGATTATTTTGTCCACTCCCTGAATCGCACTAATCAGCTGAACAGAGGATGCATCTCGTTAGCAATTATAAATACCAATGATTTGACTAAACAAAAGATAAATAACACAGAACCCTGATCATCTACTCATTCATGCAGTTATTCAATCAGCCAATCATACAGCCTTCAGCTAAAGCATGAGATTTTGACCTTGGCGTGATTAATGGCACCTGATCTGTGTGTTTCTCTGAACTGTTCTGTGGCAGAGGGTTTTATTTCTTTGTATTTTTTATTACCTCTACGAGGGATTTTTCACACAGAAACATACAAGATGGGACCTGTTTTTTCTCCTCTCTTCGTTTTTTGGGACATTTAACTTTGTGAATCTTCCTAATCTTCCTATCATGAAGACTCCCATGTTCTGTTTAGATTCCCTCTGCTGGGACGTCCACAAGATCTAAATTTAGTGGTGCAGGAGGTTTATTTGATCATAAAATAAGACCACAGGGGTGTGTGTCCTTTTCAGAAGTGCACAAACACCGGCCTCATCACATTGTCTTTCAGATTCAGTTGATGTTCATAATAACAAAAAACTCCAGACAGGGAAACCCCAGGCGTCATGGCTGACTGGAGACAGCTGGAAAATCTCTGTTTTTGTTCAGAGCAGCCAGTTTATCTTAAAGGAATATTTCCTTCTGTCGTGCAGATCGTTTGAAAGCTGGATTAGATAAAGACTACAAGCACGCTGGAGTTGTACTCGACCCAGGACAATAACTGATGCTCAAGTAGAGGTTGATGTAAAGATTATATCAAAGCGTTTAGTGTTTACCTCGCAGTGTTACCTCACAATCTCCAGAAGATTGTTACACCAGATTTATCATTAGCACAAAAAACTCAATGCACATCTGCATTCTGCAAATGAAACCCTTTTGCTCACGGGTTTATTTAAAACTCTGTACTCCCGACTCACACCCCACAAAGTTACAAGTTAAGTGACTCTAGTAGTTGTAGCAACCGTTATTTCACTTGCACACCTCAATAACCCAATAGTGCAGATAAAAATGATTTCTTTTGTGTCGTTGGTCTTTATTTATTCGTTTTAATCTCATCAGAGCTGTAAATGTTACTGCTGACTGCAAAGCACTGAATTCATTGCTAATGTTTTCATGCAAAATGTACTAATTAATAAAACAGTTAAAGGTTCATTTGTTGGGTAAACGAGAGTACAATCGTTAAAATCTCCTCCTGAAAATAGTTCTTAATTGCTCATGTGGTGAAACGTCAATCGTGTGATTTGTCACTTTGCTCACCCCTCCACTGACGGGTCCGAAGCTGTGTCCCGATTTATCTGGCTCCTCCAAATACAGGGTAAAGAAATCCGGTCTGTAACAGAGCATTTAATATTAATTATTAATAATATAGATATTAATGATGATGTCACTCACGCAATATTAAGTTTTGGTGTTAAAACGAATATACAAGTTTTGGTGTTAAAAAGAACTGGAAATTCTAACATTATCACTATATATATGGCAGCATGGTGGCTTAGTGGTTTGCATGTTCTCCTCGCAGTGCTGGGGATTCCAGGTGGAGTTTACATGTCTGCGTGGGTTTCCTCCGGGTTCTCCGGTTTCCCTCCCACAGTCCAAAAACATGGATTCAAGATAAATTGAATGCTCTGAGTTTTCCACTATAGAGTGTGTCTGTGTAAGCTATTTTAAATAAAGGCATAATTAACTAATAAAGTGTGTGTATGTGTGTGTGTTCCTTTAACAAAGCCACGCCCTTGCTTTGATTTCCACATTTGACATACATTTGACCCTATGGAGGTTTCTATATGTTTCATAATTAGCGAGAAGCGTTCAGTCACACATAACGTTTACTCTGTTTGCAGGAAGCGTCACCACAAAGCCGGGGCTAAGTTCAGCCAAGAAGCAACAGTATGCGTATAAAGTGTGACGTGTATTTACCGTTGATCGTCAGGTAACTGGAACCACTTCAGTAATGTAAAGACTCTCTGCTCGAACGGGATCGACCTGCAAAATAGGGTTTGTATCCGTGATGATTAAAATCATCACAGCATGAGATGTGACGACATGTAAAGCTAACATTCAGAATCAGAATATCTTTGTCATTATACCAAGTATAACGAAATTAAGGTGCCATACTTTCGGTGTCACACACTAAAATTTACACAAATAAAAAGATTTAAAAGATCACAAGAGTGTATAAAACTGTTCAAACTGAGTGAATGTATTTATATATTGCCCGTTGTTTTTATATTGAACTTTCAAAAATGTACAGAACTGAGTGAATTTTTATAAAATTCACACCGTACCCGTTATATACTTCATATATTTCTGGATACATTCCATTGATTTTCACATCTGATCCGGGCCAATAAAAGGTTCCTGCTTTTAGACCCTGAACACTCGCAGTCTGCCAAACCTGCTCCAGATAAAAGACCACTGCCATCAGGAGTTAAGTTTGCCGTGCAGGTAAACATACATCAAGTTCCATAATTAATTAGACTTCCTGAACATACACATGATCTAAAACAGAAGTGTGTGTGTGTGTGTGTGTGTGTGTGTGTGTGTTGAGCTGAGGGCCTAAGGGGTTCATAAAGTGCATTCTTTTGTTGGAGCAGTTCAGCAGAACGTTTTAACTGTGTGCTCACAGGCTGTCCGTGGTACCATCTCGGATTGTCCTTTTCTTTGTTGGACAGACTGAATGAAGCATTAAACACGGGGTCGTACATGTTGTTGTCCACTAAACCGTGGGACTCCGTGTACAAACCCTAAAGAGAACATTAAAAGACAGACGTCATTATTTTCACTCCAGTTTAGTCTTCACAGTGTTATGATGTCCAGTGACTCAGCTTTCCTGTAGTGGTCATCGTAACCATGGATACAGTAACATTCAAAATGTATTTTATTCTATAAATAAAGATATTACATATTTTTACAACAAAAATAAACTCTTTAACCCGTACTCCTGTGTTTCTCGTACGTTTGGTCAGCACAGACGATCTCTGATCCAAACTAACAGTTTAAAAATAAAGTTTTAAATATTAGGCCGGCTGGTGACAGGCTGTTCTTTTCTTAACCTTCCTCCCTTCCTTCACTCTCAACCCCCACGCTCAATCATTTAGCATGAACTAAACAGTGTGACGGTCTTACACAAATACACACACACACAAAACAATAAATTACTGACCGTAACAATGGAGTAGTGGTTAGGAAATGTTTTACTTGGGAACACTGGCTGCATATAAGCAGAGGAGGTACCACATTTTCCTGAAAACATGCGCACACACACACACACACACACACACACAGATAAAACTTTGGACAAAGCTAACTAAGTATATTAGCTCAAACACACTGGCATCATATATATATATATATACACACAACACACACACACACACACACACAGAGTCCTATATACACAAAGTCCTACAGTTATAGTTTTACAGGCTGCAGTGCACGTGTTTCTTTACACACTTTGTAAATGCTCTGTGTACTGTGGGGAGAACATGCAACCACCCCACAAAAAAAAAGACAGTGACGAGCACCCCCCACCCGTATCATTAGGATTGTTATTTTAATTTAATTTACTTAACGTTTTATCATCAATCTGCACATATGCTGCAGTACACTGTTCTGTTACAGGTGTGTGTTTGTGTGTGTGTGTGTGTGTGTGTGTGTGTGTGCGTGTACTCACTAAGCTTATCCAGAACCGGAATGAGGGCGTGCCATGTGTGCTGGTACTCTGCTCTTAATCCATCAAGAGAGATAAGCAGCAAAGGTTGTTTCTTAAAACTAAAAAACAGAAAAAAAATTAAATCAATTTTTTTAAAAATATTTTTTTTTTGCTAGAAAATATTAGTTTGTTAGATCTGATTAGAATAAATGCATAGATATAAAAAAAAATAATACAATTAGCATTGGGGAACCCCCTGTAACCCTAGTAGAGGATTAAGCAGAAGATAGTGAATGAATAATTCATATAAAAAAACAAAAGTCAAATTAGAATAATTAACTTCAACTCTAACTTCAATTAAAAAAGCTGTTTTTGGTAAAAAAAGTAAAATCTTCTAACCAACAACAAACATCACAGATTAATGTAACTGGTGGTTCGGCCAAAATATTTACAAACTATTGTAAATCTCTATAGATCTGCATAATTAATATTACCAATATAAACAGCTTCAAATGTCTTATTAAATATTGAAAAGTTTACATTTACATTTAGTCATTTAGCTAATTGAACTTAATTCAATTAGAACAGAAAGAATGTTTGTAAAATAATGAAATTAATTTATTTGAAATAATCCAGATTTTTTTAAATAAATGAAATGAACAGAGTTAAATTTTATTATAAACACTGTGTGGTTTGTGGAGAGGTACTTGGCTGGACAGTTGGGGCTGTTTGTGCTGGAACACTCATCCGTTACCCAAGGTGTGGCTCCTGGGAGAAAATAAATCATGATTGTTTTTAAAAAGCCTCCTACGTTTATTGATGAGTAACTGATGGGGTGGGTCTCTCACCACTGCAGATGATGTTGTAGTTGGTGCAGCAGTCTCCGGTACTCAGACAGTCTGCTGAGCAGTGGCACTTACTTTTAGAGATGCGCTGTTCCCCGCAGCGTAACGACGTGCACTCCCAGCTCTCAGCTACACAAACAAAACTTTAATAAGATTTAATTGCAATTTCTTTTCACTCTGCTGCTAAAAAAATCTATTTATTTATCCTGCACTTCCTGAAAACATTCATATATTTTTTATTCCATCACTGTACAGCATTTTTTTTTTAGTTTAGAAATCTGATCTGAGATTCTGAATTGAATACAGAGATTGATAATCTCATTGTTTGGGTTCACAAACCTTTTCTCATTGTCTTAAGCTGCTGAATAATGAGTCAGAGATCGAGATGCTGTGATTCTCATTGGGAGGAACGGGACAGGTAGGACGTTTTGGAGACAAAGTTAAGGTGGTGAGATTGAGGTGGTTTGGACATGTACGTGGGGCGGGGTGAGGTTTATATTGACAGAATGATGCTGAGGATGGAGTCACCAGGCAGAAGGTTGGAGTGGCAGGCTTAGGGTTAACCCTAACTCTAACCCTAACCCAAGTCTAGCGTTGTGTTTTTGAAACATAACACCAAACCCTAACTCTAATCTTCTAACCCTAACCCTAATCCTCCAACCCTAAACCTTACCCTAACTTTAACCAAAGTCTAGCATTGTGTTCTTAAAAACATAACACCAAACCCTAATCCTCCAACCCTAACCCTAATCCTCTAACCCTAATCCTAACCCCAACCCTAACATTGTGTTTTGTGAAGCCTAACCCCAAACCTAATTCTATAACCCCAACCCTAATCCTCTAACCCTAATCCTCCAACCCTAAACCTAACCCTAACTCTAACCCAAGTCTAGCATTGTGTTCTTGAAACATAACACCAACCCTAATCCTCTAACCCTAATTCTCCAACCCTAACCCTAAACCTAACCCTAACTCTAACCCAAGTCTAGCATTGTTTTGTGAAGCTTAACCCCAAACCTAATTATATAACCCCAACCCTAATCCTACAACCCTAACCCTACAACCCTAAACCTAACCCAAGTCTAACATTGTGTTTTGTGAAGCCTAACCCCAAACCTAATCCTCTAACCCTAAACTCTAACCCCAACTGTAATCCTTTAACCGTAACTCCCTAACACTAATTTACATTTTCTGATGACTTCATCGTTATGTTTAACTGAATAAACATCGTCTTTATCTGGAATTGAAACATAACAGACTCCAAAGAGAAAAATAATATTTATTTTGTCAGCACCTGACTTACAAAGCACATACTTATAGGGTGTGCAATGATGACATCATTTAATACTTTAACGCTGATTTATTAACGGTGGCGTAATTACTAAAGCGCATGTCCCACCAAAATTAATGAGGCTTGGCTGCTCGGTCATGGCTGATGTGAGCGTATAAGTCAAAACAGATATTTTATCATTATTTTGTTTGAAGGAGTTACAGGGATGGAGAACCGTATTAGGACTGAATTATTTTAGTGGTAATTCAATTTGAACATGAGTCCTTAAAAAGGATCAGTACAGTTTCCTATTTATGGAATATAAATCTGCCAAGTTTATATAAATAAAGATGAAATTAAAGATAGAAATATAAGAGAAACGCCACAGGCTTAAGATTTGACTCTGACTGTAATTATTTATACACAGTGACGTCTTTATTAATCAGCCTAAAACCCAAAATCCTGCTGGATGTTCTGATGTTCTGTTTTTTAATTAGATCACTCCCTGACGACAGTTATAAGAAAGACTGATCTATATGATTTCACTTTGTACAGTTAAAGACGTCCTCTTACTAACTGCATCACGTCACATGTTTAGGACGTTTCTGTTGCCGGGGAACCCACAGCACCAGGGATGAGGCATTTACTGTGATCACTTACTGGACTGAAGACAGATGCTCTGGAAATCAGAACAGCAACTTTTACTGATGACACACTGCTCATCACATCGACAACCGGGCGATTCGTAATCATATGGCTCATAGCAACGGTTCCTACATGAATTAGGCACTGAGAGAGAGAGAGAGAGAGAGAGAGAGAGAGAGGTTTCCCTGCAGTCTGACGTCAGTAAATTCAGGTTGTGTTGACGTGTGTAGAGCTTTATGGATGATTGTTCTTTAGTACATCACTCTAATTAACAGATCGGATCTCATTACTTACCCTGGTTCTTGCATTTCTCCAGCTGAAGTCCTAGTCCCAAACCAAGTCCTAATATAATGGTTATAATGGAAACAGCCAAAGCACATATCTACACACACACACACACACACACACACACACACACACACAAGCAGAAACAATTTTGTGAATCCTTTGTTAAGCAGTTGCTGTATTTAACCTAACCCTAACATCAAGACCACACCAACACACACATCCATCTATCCATTATCTTCCACTTAATCCTCTATTAGGGTCGGGGGGGGGGTTCCCCATGTGCATCCAGATGTGAACGTTTCGGGCGCTGGGCAGATACACCCAGGACAGGATGCCAATCTATCACTGGAAACTCACTCACTCACACAGACACATACACTCTATATGGGGCAATTTGGAGAATTCATTTGACCTTGATCCATGTTTTTGGACTGTGGGAGGAAACCGGAGAACCCGGAGGAAACCCATGCAGACATGACCTCCACGGCAAAAATAAGTGGACCACTATATATATATATATATATATATATATATATATATATATATATATATATATATATATATAATTTCTATAAACACATACACATTTCTTTAACACACTAATTTTAAGACTCTTTCGTTTACAGCGTTATGTTTACATTGAATGTCTTACGCTGATTTAACACAATAACTCTGAAAAGGACTGTCAGGGTCCAATACACTGCAGAAAGATTCTGTATCTATGATTTTAAATAATAGACCATTTTACGAGAATGTTAATCTCTAAGTTTGAAAGTATAAATGTTAATTCATAGCCACTGATTAAACAAACCTTTTCTAACCACGGCACGTCTCTCACTATGACACTGTGAACGTGTACGCTGCGCAGCACAACATTGTTTGAGGTTTGTCTGGATTTGAAATGAGCAGGTTTATTTAATATGACTGGCACAGGGTCCATAGCTTATACACTCTTACACTCCCGACATAACAGTTGGCATTACGATGTGAACTGGGACCTTTCCGAGAAATTCAGCACAATTTAAAACCACAAACAAATCTCTAAAAACAGCCTATCAGCGATCATCCAGCAACACCTGTACCAAGGAGCAGCAGATAGAACAGAAAACAAATCCTGGATAGGGGCCATGCTGACTCAGTGTTGTGCGTTCAGCAGTTTTAAGATTTTAAGCGTGTTCTCCAAAGTAATGAGGGCTGCAGTGAATTTCTATATAAACCATACCTCAGGTGTTCCAGCTGCCTATTTAACCCAGTGTTTTTTATTAATTAATTAATTAATTAATTAATTAATTAATTAATTAATGGCTGAAATGTTCTCCCCTGGATGGGCATGGGGAACCCCTCCCCTGCGACCCTAATAAAGGATAAAGCGGAAGATAATGATTGGATGGATGGGTTTCACTTAGCTTTAGTTTACAAGCATTGTTTACTATTTGTTACCAGGATAGGAGTGTTCTTGGAAGTGGCAAGGTACACCGTCAGGTCTGAACATGATTCTCCAAGATTTTTTCACGGCGCAAATGCCTGTAGGATTCTCTTCGTTGCAAAAATACCTCGCTGAACTTCCAGGAAACCAGACATTAAAACTAGCAAACGATACTGACTCAGGCCTTATCAATTTCACAAGTCTACAGTGTAAAACCAACACACTCGTTATCTGCGTGATAATATGAAATATGGTCTGTACTATGAACTTTGTATGACACCTTCACTCTTTGAAGTTTTTTAGAACAATACAGATATTAAACATCAAAGGGTAAACATCAAAGCAGCTCGATTACTAATCTGCAATAAAAAATATGCTTCTCATATTTAAAACTACGCTTACTGCAGTTAGAACAGGACATGCTGACCACTACTATTCTATCGGTTAAATATATATATTTATTTGATTTAATTAATTTGTTTTTTAAGAGAAGACATCGAAAGTCTGGCCTGTGAGTATGCAATAAAAATAGAATGATATATTGAGATTGGGAACAGTTTAAAGTCGTCTAAAGAAAGATTCGAGGAAGATTCAGTGATCATCTCAGCAGGTAACAGGGGTTACGGTTTAATCAGAAGCAGTCTTCTGCACGGCGTTAAAGACTGTACACAGGATCAGTGCATTCTACTTACAATCAGAAGTTTCTTCTTGTTTATCTGAGTCTGACCAAAACCCATGCTGGTGTTCAGAAGGTCCCGAATGAAAGAACTGCAGGACAGGAGAGTGTGATGAGTGTGAGAAACAAGCGACCGATAAGAGCATAAGGCCATAAACCATGAACCTTGAAAGTGTGTGTGTGTGTGTGTGTGTGTGTGTGTGTGTGTGTGTGTGTGTGTGTGTGTAAATCTGTAAAGTGTAGAGAAATTATACCGCATGTTGCACAGGTTTCTGTTTTGTCCATCTTATTTCTTCAGGATTGTGTTTAAATAAGTTCTACTCAGTTAAACTCCACTGAATATCTGAAGAAACTGCAGTTAATGCATTAAAATGAAATGAAACTGAACAAACATTAGGACACACACATGAAGGGTACATTTACCAGATGCTTTTATCCAACGCGACTTATAAAGCGTTTACAGGGTCGGCCACGACTTCCCTGGAGCAATGAGGGTTAAGGGTCTCGCTCAAGGACCCACATTGGTAACATCAGTAAAGCTGGGATTTGAACCCACAACCTTCTGATTGATGGAGCTACAGCCTAACCACTGAGCTACCGCACGCTTAGCTGTAATCATGTGCACATATTTAAACAGAGAATACTATATGCATTTGATTTTAATATTATTACTGATGTTGATATATTTTACATTTTTCTTTCATATAAAATCTGTCTAAAGTTGAACTTCATTTCTAAACTGTAAGCAGTAAATAAAGTGCAGGGAAAATCAGTTTGTTTCTTCTTTTCCCTTTAGGTTTCTGACCATTTATTTGTTCTTGCCATAAATTTAAAGGCGTTTTGCATTTTGAGGTTTGGCTCATACTTTTGCCTGAAGTTGTATAAAACATTTTTGGCAGACTCTTTGTGATTTCGTCACTTTTCCGTGTCATTCTTGTCACTTTTTTGTGCCTCATTGTCTCTTAATGTTAAACGATGAATAATAACGATTTCTTTATAAACCACACCCTGGTTGATGCTTAATGACTTGAACCAAGCCTTTTTTTTATGCTTTAGGCAAAAAGTTACAAAATTACAGAGCTTTAAATCTGGATTTGTTAATAATGATTATGTGACATTTAAATTTTACTTTAGTGAATGATGGTATTGGGCGGCACGGTGGCTTAGTGGTTTAGCACGTTTGCCTCTCAGCACTAGGGATTCCTGGTTCGAATCCCCATCTGGGTGGAGTTTCCATGTTCTCCCCGTGTCTGCGTGGGTTTCCTCCGGGTTCTCCGGTTTCCTCCCACAGTCCAAAAACATGGATCAAGTCAAATGAATTCTCAAAATGGCCCCATATAGAGTGTGTATGAGTGAATGGGTGTGTGCCCGGCGATGGATTGGCGCCCTGTCCTGGGTCTGTCTGCCCGGTGCCCGGGACGTTCTCCCCTGGAGGTGCATGGGGAACCCCACCGCGACCCTGGTAAGAGGATGGAGCGGGAGATAATGAATGAATGAAGGAATGAATGAATGAATGAATGATGGTATTATTGTTGGTTTTAATGTAAGTGCACTTCTTTGATGGCTTTTTTGTGTAAAAATAACTACTACTACACACACACACACACACACATATATATATATATATATATATATATATATATATATATATATATATATATATATATTAAGAAAATAAACATGACTAAGCATAAATAAATGGAAAGTTCAGAACTGCTCAATAATAACAGCAGCAACATTAGAATTGACTTATGTATGTGAGGAGGAAAGATCCAGTAATTTCCAGAGGAACTGTAAATAAAGATGTGGTGGTTTTTAGAGGAGGGAGGCTAAATGATCCTGAACTTTAACCTTAAACTGTGCAGTTAACTTTTAAAGTTTAATCATTTCCAGAAACACTGATTAGTTCTTGAGGAAAATAAGATCCAGAATATCAAACCATGTATTGTGTATAAATCAAAAATATATTTTTTTAAATGACACCCTAAACAGAGGTTTAAGTGAATACTGGTGAAAAACACTTGTCTCAAATATAGAACTCATGACTCTTAAAATGTATGACGCTGCTGTTTTAAAAGATGGATGCACCAAGACTCACCATCTTTTTCATCCTTTCAGTGTGTTTGGAATCCGACCCCCCCCCCCTTTCCCCTTTCCCAGAAGCCCTCCTCACACTGCTGTGTACTTTTAAACGTTAATGTGTTGTTAACATGTCCATCAATTTATTCATTCATTCATTATCTCCCGCTTTATCCTCTATTAGGGTCGGTGGGGTTCCCCATGCCCATCCAGGGAAGACCATCTCGGGCGCTGGGCAGATAGACCCAGGACAGGGCGCCAATCCATCGCTGGGCACACACTCACTCACACACACACTCTATATGGGGCCATTTTGAGAATTCAATTAACTTGATCCATGTTTTTGGACTGTGGGAGGAAACCGAAGAACCCGCAGGAAACCCACACGGACACGGGGAGAACATGGAAACTCCACCCAGATGGGGATTCGAACCGGGAAACCCTAGTGCCGCCCTCCATCAATTTATCAAACTTTATTTTTTTTCTGATTTCATTTAATAAAGATCTCAAAAAAAGTAGCTCACAATCAACATTAAATATATATTTATCATATATTTATCATATATTTATATATCAATTTATATAATATGTTGTATATAAAATGTCAAGGAGCACAACATTATATTGTTATTTAAATTATTGTAATTGTAATCTAAGATGTCTCCGTGTAAATCTTGTGCGCGGATACAGCACTAGTAGCGCCCCCCTGTGGATCTTTTTCATTTGAATTAGCAAATTCACCGCAGAGAATACACTATTTACAAAAATGATTGATCCTGATACAAGAGCACAGTGACATCAGAGTTGATTTGGGGGATTATTTTCAGGGACATGATTTTCTCATGTGACCTACAGGTTTACTGATTCAGAGTCAATTAGGGTGTTTTAATATAATCGACTACGTCACCGAACATTATTAATTATGGTTAATGGATTTACCTTAAGTTTAGTACAAATGTAAATACAAGAATCGAGAAACAGCATAAGATTATGGACATCTTCATAAGGAATGAAGGCGATCATGTGACCAGTGATAAAGCCTCCCTGCTTTATAGGAAAAAATGGTACTTTGTGTTTAAAACTGTACAATTCAGGAGAAATGATCCGTGTATTTATTTAAATGCATAGCTCCATTTAACAATCGCCAAATGTCTCCTTTAAATCATCAACATTTAGATTTCCCATGCAAACATTTTATTACAGATCTTAAGAGAAGACTACAATACAGAAGCATGTCAGCGTACGAGTCCTCGAGACGACCATCTGAACTGACAATCCAGAGATCTGTCGCACCACAAACTAAAAATCAAAGAGCGACTGATTAGTTTAATTAGAGCTGGGATGTTCATCTTATCTCAATTTGAATATGACATGCAGTCGCATGACTCTTGATCTTGCAAGATAATCAGAGTAAACATCAAGCAGACACCACGATGAGGAGAGCTGCACGTTCTACACGTTCGACCTCCAAAGACAAACCACAGTAACCACCTTTAATGATCGACATTAAGATAAAACTAAAAATAAAAAACTGAATACAGCTTTCATTTTGTAATGGTTTCAATTGTTATTAAACCAATCCTAAACTAACTATGGTTGGAAGGTGCTGAAGCCTATCCCAGCGCTCTATTTAGCTTATTGCAATGATTGTGAATCCTAATCAGATCATTTAAAGCCATTCTTTAGTTTTTTTTATTTTTCATGCAGTTACTGCAGTAAGGCTTCGTACGGCCACACGAGTGTAAACACCATCAGAACAGGTGTATATGTTAACACATTGTTAACTTGCAACACACAAAACACACCATCTCCACACACACACACACACACACACACAATCTGTTCACACTGAATGACGGACGACAGGAGGTGATATGTGTATATAAACACAGTGAGCATGTCCCAAAGTGTAGCTGGTTTAAACGTTGTGCCATTGTTATCTGTGAGCAATAAATATGACAAACTGTATAAAAACTATACACCTAAGCGTTGGGCGTAGAAGAAGAGAGAGGTGTTGTGATGTTGCCGTGTCACAGTTGTTAGACGTTGTCTTCAAAAGTGTGCAAGTAGGTTTTCAGAGCGAGGGTGTCTGTGTACGACAGCGGGGTGGATCGGAAAAAATCCAGTCCAGTGAGAAGTTCTATGTCACGAACACGAGCGGTGTGGATGCGCAGGATCTCCTCCACCCAACGAGCTGGCTCCTCTGAACTCTGGAACGCAAGACAGAAGCAGAGTCAGTCTGAAGGATCGACCATTTAGAGATATTAGAGCAGGTTCACAAACAGGACTGTGAGAAATCTGATGCTTCATCCCTGAAATCTGATGCTTCATCCCTGAAATCTGATGCTTCATCCCTGAAATCTGATGCTTGATCCCTGACTGCAAAGTGCAAAAACTTATACTCATTAATTATGAGATACCACATTGGCCAATGATCTTTGGAGGCACTGATAACAATTGGTAATAAAATGGTCCTGCAGAAATATTGGTCTCATATCTCAGTTATTGTCTCACTGTTTTCAGTGATGCTCACGTTCCTGAATCCACTTGATGACTGTCCCATAATGGGATGAACTTGGTCAGCCACAATACTGAGGTGTTAATCTGCATTAAAGGAAAGAGGTCAAGAAAACACTTCCCTCTGCACCTCCACCAACACCATCGGTTTACATCACAGCTCCTATTCAGTTTAATTACATTTACATTTGGTCATTTATTGGACGCTTTAATCCAAAGCGATTTACAAGGTGAGCACAGGGTTCATCACAGCGCCCCCTGGAGCCATGAGGGTTAAGGGCCTTGCTCAAGGATCCACACTGGTAACTGCAGTGGACCTGGGATTTGAACCCACAACCTTCAGATTGATACCCCAACACCAGAACCACTGGGCTACCGCTACCTGTGATTTATTATGTGATTATGTTATTTATTAAGCACATAATAAACTTTGTGAATATATTATTGGAATGATCTTTAACACTACTTCAGGTCTTTAAACCAGATCTGACCAACGTGGATTCACACAGCGCTGTGCTGGATCTCGTACCTGACTAATAGGCAACCTACTCCGTATTAAAATGCCCTTGTTCCTGGGAAAGTTTCTCAATTAAAGCGAGTTAGAAAGCAGCTGGAAACCCGACAAACAAATGATTCACCCAGTTTTATATTTCGACCAAATAAAAGGTCTGTCTGTATTAACAAGTCCGAGAGAGGGGAAACCAGATGTTTTTATTTTAGAACAGCTGGAATGGTAAGTGATGCAGACCCACAGGTCTGCCGGATTTACAGCTCCACCACTAAAGAGGGTTTATATTCTTCGTAAAAGCCAATTTGCTAACAGCTCATAAAACCACTCTACTGCTAACAGTGCAAACACATCAGCAATGACGTCGGTCAGGAGGAAATGACACGTGACGGGTCAGTGGTTAAAATCTCACGTGCAAAACATTTGGGACGTTTAAAAAACACAGCAGTGAAAGGGAACAAACCGGGGAGTTTTTAGTTAATTCCTGAAGCACTTCTTTTTTTGGAGTCGTTTACCCACAGTACCCCAGTCCACTGTCTTTTGGACGGTCCAAGATGCTTCCAAAACACTCATTGGTGATTCAGCTCGATGTGAATGATATTCTTACTTTGCATTTCATGCAGAAAGGAAGGTCGTTAGGTAACAGTGACAGTTTTCAGAAGTCTTCCTGAGCCCCTGTGACTGTATTTACTGCAGTGCTTTCACACACAATGCCACCTGAGAGTTTAAAGGGCCCCCACATTAAAGAGGAGCTTTTAGATTTCTGTACAATCTCTATAACTTTCATAACATAATGTGATGGCATATAAAATGATTTTTTAAATAATATGTTTAGAAAAAATTTTTACAAACTTAACGGGAAACGTTTTGGTCTCGGTCCACAGAATAAACGCCTTCAGCAGAAACAGAGCCAAAGAGAAATTACTCACCTCGGTTACTGTTTAAAATAATTTACAGTGCATGCTGGGAAGTTTTTTCTGCAGCTCTGTGAATAAGCGGTGAGTTTGTTGTTAATGACTGATGCAGATGATGTATTATAAGGTCACTCACATTGCAGCTCTCTGAGTTATCTGACCGATGAGGAAGGATGAAGGAGACTGTGGAAATGGATCCATTACATTCTTCCAGCGTCGTGTTCTCAGCATCACAGCCGGTGATCATCACGTAGTAATGCGTGGGAACAGGGACGGATTCACCCGCATGCCTGAAGATCACACACCGTCAGATTCACACCGGAGAGGAATGTAAGAGACCCAGCACATCCAAAACCCCAAAACCCCCCGAATAAAACAGAACATTTTAATACGTCAATAAAATAATTTGCCAGAACCAGGTATCTCGTTTAAGTATCTCGAGTTTGAGTATCTCGGCGTCTTTTTCATTAGTGATGGTAAGCTGGAGGTGAGATGGACAGGCGGATAGGCGCAGGGTCAGTTGTGATGTGGACCGTATACGGGTCTGTTATTGTGAAGAAGGAGCTGAGCCCTAAGGCAAGCCTCTTTATTTTGATCTATGTTCCTACCCTCACCTACGGTCATGAGCTTTGGGTAATGACCGAAAGAACAAGCGAATACAAGTGGCCGAAACGGGTTTCCTCTGCAGGGGGTCTGCGCTCTCCCTTAGAGATAGAGCGTGAGAAGCTCTATCATCCTGGAGAGACCAGGGGCAGAACCTCTACGCCTCCACATGGAAAGGAGCCAGTTGCGGTGGTCAGCATGCCTTCTGAGGGCCTCCTCAGGGAGGTGTTTCAGGCAAGGTCAACACGGGGGGAGACCCTGGGAAAGCCCCAGGACACGCTCTACCAGCTGGTGTGGGAACACTTTGGAATTTCCCCAGTTGATGCAGGATGCTGCCCCCTCGACCCGAAGCCCAGACAAGCGGAAATTAATGGATGGATGGTTTCTTACTCTTTAATTTTCTCCACTGTGTCTCTCAATCCATCAGAGTCAAAGTCAAATATGGGTCCAGTGATGACGTTGATTCCGTTCCGCTCTTTGTTATATTCCTCCAACACGACCGTCTGCAAGTAGCTCCAAATCTCTACAAACACCCCCACACACCACACAGAACTAAATCTTTAAATATGAGGGCTTAGCCTTTTTATAACAGCACCATGTTTTAATATAAAATCACTGCATCAAACTCAATCCTTTATTAAAATGTGATTAAAATCAAAATGCTTAAAGGCGCAGTACTTTATTATACTCACTCTTAAAGGCATGGTACATGGGCACTGTGTTTGTGATGAGGGCTTCACATCTGCTTTCAGGAATGACACCTGCATGGAAACACCATCAGATTTGCTTTAATGAGATTCAGTTTAGAAGAACACTGACCTGTGTTTTCTCGACTTTAAAAAAAAATGGTATCATAAACCCTGAACTTTAATTTCTGTAGAAACCAACCAGGTGGATAGAGGAATCCTCGCGTGATCTCAGGATTGTGGCTGTCGCAGGTTTGTGTAAATTCTGGAGCAACACGAACATCTGCTTTCACACACTCTGACTCAGAAAGAGGAACTGAAGTGCTCTCCTGCTGCAAAAAACACAAAACATTCACACAGTCAGCGTGTATACAGAGGGGTTTGGTTCCTAAAGTAAGCACTTACACCCTCAGTCCAATGAAATTCAGATCAACACGATGAATAAGCCTCTAAAAATTCTAATACTGCGTAGCTTCAGACACATGCATATGCTTGCGGTTGCACTAATGTGTATTTTGTTTTTTATAGATATTTTCCCCAGAAAATTTTTCCCAGTTAACCGTATCGTTTGGAACGGTGGGATTTGCCTGCGGTGTCATGCTGTAAGACGTCCAAAGAGAGATTTGAAGCTGATAGCTGTATGCACTGATGTAATCCAACTGCTGCAGTAATGTGTATGAGGTCGGGAACAGGACAGCGGGGCGCCCGAAAGGCAGGTGGGTTGCATCTACAAAAACACAAGAGCAAGAAGGAAGCTGTTAATCGTAATTAATACTAAATGATTCAATATATGACTGACATGTCATCAGTAATAAGAATGTTTGGCTTTAAAACAATAGCTGCAACTAAAATCTGCATTTATTAAAGTGGGTTATTTAGTATTTAATAGCATATATACAGTACATGCATGTGCTTTCCAGCTCACAGTCTGTGCTGCCCTCTAGTGGCTTTAAACTAAACGACATGCAGTTAGCATCGCTAATTCATTTAGCTTATCGTCTCAGAAATAAATACAATAGAAAAATATAGAACTTAACTGTTTAACATGTCAGTACTTTCATCTGGTTTCCCCTGAGCGAACTCTTCAATCTTGTTCTGAAAAACATTTTATAAAAACAAAGCAAAATGGGTGAACAGTGATCTCTTTGTTTCTTTCTGAATGTAATCTTAGAATTTATTACCGAACATAGATTTAAAAATCAACTTTAACATTTTTAATCTCCCATATTTTACAGTCTTATCTGTTAAACCTACAGTTTTCTTCATAAGCTTATAAAAATATATATAACATGAAAACCTGGTGAATTAGTAATGTGAAATGTTATTTTAATGTTCTGTTCTGAGACATACAATCGTATGCAAACACTCGGTTACTCCACATGAAGTAGATTTTTAAGTGAGAATAAGTGAATGTGACTCTGCACATTGTTATGCAGTCACAACTTGTTCACTAAGTTTAACATAGACTACAGTTTTAATATAATATCATTAATCAAGAACCAGTGACAGGTCTCAGAACAATACTTTATTATTATTCTTTGAATTGCATTTACTATTGTGAGTATGGGGCGGCACGGTGGCTTAGTGGTTGGCATGTTCTCCTCTCAGCGCTGGGGATTCCCGGAGTCCCCATCTGGATGGAGTTTCCATGTTCTCCACGTCTCCGCGTGGGTTTCCTCCAGGTTCTCTGGTTTCCTCCCACACTCCAAAAACATGGATCAACTCAATTGAGTTTTCCAAATTGCCCCATATAAAGTGTGTGTGAGTGAGTGTGTGCCCAGTGATAGATTGGTGCCCTGTCCTGGGTGTATCTGCCCAGCGCCTGAAACGTTCTCCCCCTGCGACCCTAATAGAGGATAAAGAGGAAGATGATGGATGGATATTGTGAGTATGTGTTTGTGTGTGTGTGTGTGTGTGTGTGAGTGAGAGAGAGACCTCATCATCACAGCTGCAGCCGAGGTTATAATCTGCAGGTGAAGCTGTGGAAGCCTTCAGAGGTGTGGGTGCTGTAACTTCTTCAGGTTGGGTCGGTGTGTAAGGTGGCTCCTTCAGCAGTGAGTTCAGACTGCCGTGAGTGCCGTTGTTTGGTGCAGGAGTTAAACCAAGGAGATCTACCAACACACACACACACACACATACACACACACACACACACACACACTACTCATTTCACTAAATCTTATAGAAAATCCAGATTAATGGATTAAAGTTTTGAACCTCACCGCACATGATGTTGTAAAGCTCTATGTTTTCAAATGGGGGAACTTTTGTCCTAAACTTGAAGCTCGGCCCATGACCCAA
Organism: Corydoras maculifer; assembly: GCA_019802435.1. Taxonomy (NCBI): domain Eukaryota; kingdom Metazoa; phylum Chordata; class Actinopteri; order Siluriformes; family Callichthyidae; genus Corydoras; species Corydoras maculifer. The sequence goes on from JAFMOD010000179.1 coordinate 249,606, forward strand.
AAAAATGGTCTGAGAAGAAAAAAAATGTGAATGAAATGTCATTTATTTTAGAAAGTATAAAAAGACATTTACTCATGAACACGGTACCTGCATGCTGCTGATTTTATTGTCGAATCCATGATCTCCAAAGTAAAGACAGCTGCCAAGAAATCGGTTCGTTGGAGGACTCCTGTAACACAAACCACCTCCATCAACTGTGTTAAACACTTTATTCTGAATAGTGGACTCAGTCTGAAATCTATTTTAAAATTTTGTGGATATTAAGAAGAAGCCATGTAATAAACAGGATTTTATAAAGTGATGTGATTTTTGTAAAATGATTTCGAACAATCTGTCTATATAATATTTAGTTGGATGAAATTAGGAATAGATTAACTGAGACCCTGAACCCCCCTCATCTTGCTGCTCAGAACACTTTGGAGACCGTAAAAAATCATTTAGACGAAAAAAAGTTATAACTCGCAGTTTACACATACAAGGCTACGAGCCACTTTCTTTCCATGAGCAGGTGGACGTCCTCTATCCTGCGATTGTTGGCGTAGTGCAGACGCTTGGGAAGGTGCTGCTTCAGATATGCCTTAAAATGCTGATTAGGCATCTTACACTGCACACACACACACACACACACACACACACACAGTGCATACACCCACACACACACACACACAGTGCATACACACACACAGTGCATATACACACACACAGTGCATATACACACACAGTGCATACACACACACACACACACACACACACTCAGAGTTACAAAGGATTAATCAGGTAACAGCTGGTATTTATCAGGGTCTTGTAGACTTTTATACTTACTGTTAGATTGGCCACCAGTTCTTTTGGATCAACTAAAAAACAAATCAATTATAATTATTTAATTTTGCAACTCGGTGTGTGTGTGTGTGTGTGTGTGTGTGTGTGTGTGTGTGTGTGTGTGTGTGTGTGCGCTTTCTCTCACATGGCAGGCTCTGGTTTTTGGCTCGTAACCTTCCAGATGATCCAGGGATAAGTGTGAGGTCATCGACTGGAAGCCCATATGAACTAAGATACTCCGTCCGGTCACAATGGGCCTCCTCCATTCCTGTGCACACACACACACACACATACACACACACACACACACACACACACACACACACACACACAATCCAACCAGCTTACTGTAAATCTTCTCCCAACCCAACAGAGGTCACAGTTACTTAAATACTTTGAATTCTCATACTCGTAACACTTTTGTTTATTTTAAACTTTATTAAATGTGTGTTTTATTAAACTGAGATCCTTATGGTAAGATCCAAAGATAGCAGAAACAAAAGAGTCACTAAATTGGAATTAACTCATAATAATTTTATTCCAGTTTAGTAATAAATCAATTGAATTGAATGCAGCAGAGTGGAGTGTGATGATGATGTGCTTTCTGTTAAACCTGTCACAATAACAGAATGCACAAAGCCGGATGAACCGGGCGAGACGAGTAAGTGCAACATCTGAAATCAGCTGAAAGTGTGAGTGTTTTATTAATAGGTACCGTGATCTCCTACTATCAGGACATTAACACAGCGGTGCAGGTTCATCTGTTTCAGACCATTCATCAGCTGCCCAATGATGTTATCGATTTCTCTCAAAGGATTATCCAGCTACACACAAACACACACATTCAGCAGACATATGGTTACTCTACACAATAAACAAATATTTTTGGGGAGGAAAAATTAATAGATAAATAACATTTTTATTTTTTATTTTACTTTTAAAATTGAGGCCCCGGATTAAAAAATACAAAGGTGTCGCTCACCTCATTACTGAGTGGACCCAGTCTGTGACCGAAGGTGTCGGGCTGCTCCGAGTGGACGGCAAACACGTACGGCCTGAGACACACGGAAATGCATAAATACATAAATACCAAACACATGTGTTCTGTTTAAAGTGTTTGCATTTGAACATTCTGACATTTCTAACATCGCCACCATCTGTAATAGGTCCTGCAAGCTGGGAACCACCAGCAATAATACCTGATTAAAGGCACTACGTTCCTCAGAATGCATCATTAATGAGCTGAAATCACTTTGGCTGCATCTGAAATCGCATTCCTAACTGCAGATGCCAAATTTAATTAAGGAACCCAGTTACACTGAGGCTGCATTAAGAAGAGAACAAAGTTGATCGTAATGGCAGTTAAAGTCCACAAGGCGGCAGTAATGCAACATAATGAGGATAAAACTTCTGGAGAAAAATAAAATTAAAGAATAATCAGCTGTAGAATATTCATCAATCATTTCTGCAACGTAATAAAAAAAATTAAGTCAATGCTGTGATTTTAATGAGAAATGTGATCTTTCTGGACGTGAGTCTGTGAGTGAAGGTTCTCACGTTGACTGTGATGATGTTTTTTAAAAATTTTTAAGTGAAGTTGTAAATGAGGGATAATAACTGACCGTTGGTCGTCAGGTAGGTGAAGCCACTGCAGGATGGTCAGGATCCTTCTCTCCAGAGGAATCACCCTGCACACACCAAACAGCGTGGGGATTTATTCTACAGAGATTAAACAGTGGCTCCTCTGTGGTAAGAAAGACACTCAACGCGAGATAACACTCGGCCCGAGCGCTCGCTCTGTTACAGACGTTGCATCACCTTCTGCACTAAGCATTACATACACTGTCCTGCTTTAAGTGCCCTCTCTCTCCTCTCTCAAGATCCATTCAGTGTTTATTCAGCCAGAAAAACACAAATCCATCAAATTGTGTTTCCGAAGAATTAAACTGGAAAAATACCTTTAATGTTCTAAGAACACATTTATTCAGTGGATCATGTGGATGCTTTCCTTTCATATCTGTGGAAAACCTAGAAGATCAAATGACGACTGATCCTTTAATGAACCAGATTAAAGTGTTTGATCTTCGTGTATCAGGACATTAGAAATGAATTTCTTTTCAAGTCAATTTCCAAGCTTCGAATCTTTGAGTCATTCTGATCCTTAAAAAGTTCTTAAAACGCTAGAACCACAAAAGTTTTCATGAGTGTAAACATGACCAGGCATGCGGGGGGGGGGGGTCAAGGCTGTTTTCTGAAGGATTCCACTCTGAATCCCTTTTTTTAGCAAAGTTTGCAACTCTATAAACACTGTTGTCAAGTGAACAAAAACGCAGCATTGTAAAACCCCATGAGCAAACACACATTTGCGCACACACACACACACACACACACACACACACAGGTCCACAGGTCAAGCTTAGCCATCCCTGCAGAAAAACGGCAAGTGACTAAATCAAAGCGAGACAAAGGGAGAAAAGGCAGAGAGAGAGAGAGAGAGAGAGAGAGAGAGAGAGAGAGAGACCCCCCCCCCCCCCCCCCCCCCCCCCCCCCCCCCCCCCCCCCCCCCCCCCCCCCCCCCCCCCCCCCCCCCCCCCCCCCCCCCCCCCCCCCCCCCCCCCCCGTGTGAGGAGATGCCTGGAGGGGATGGAAAAGCCACATGGTCCCTGCATCACGTGCCTGATGATCTGTTTGAAATCTCAGATCTGAGTCCAGCAGAGGGAAGTCACACCGAGCAAACACACAGAATTCACTGAATCCGCTCTGAATGCGCTCTGAATCCGCCAAACCGAACGCCGTTATGAACGTCATCTACATCAGCGGCTCACGCTCCCTGAGCTTATTAAACCGTTAGGGTCAGAATTTAATCCACACTGGAGGTCTGTCTGTGATTACATTTGTAATAACATCACTAAAACTTTATTTTGGAAAACCTTTCGCTCTGCATGTTACTGAACTGAATTTTGGTTCCGGTGCCATGAACGCCATTGAACTCACCACGGCCAGAAGAACGTCCCAGCCTTCACGCCCTGCTTCTCAGCTGTGATCCAAATCTGAGAGGAATCAGACACAACAGATTATCATCCCAGAGTCAGTTAGAATAAAGAAGCCTCAAAAAGACGAGACTCACTGGTTGGCCTCCCCACCATCGATGGTTGAGCTTCTCTCTTCCAAGCAGTTTGAAGTTTGCTTTGAACACGGGGTCATACATGGAGTTGCACACGATCCCGTGAGACTCCGGGTACAATCCCTGCACCAAGAACCGAAAACACAACGCTGTGAGTCCATCAGGGACATTTGGAGAGATATGTCCTGTTAGAGCAGATGGATGTAGACTCACCGTGGCCAGCGTGTAGAGGTTCGGGAAGGTTTTGGAAGGGTACATCGGTCTCATGTGAGCCGCATGGGTCCCACAAGTTTCTTTTAGAAATAACAACCACATTAAAACCTTTAAAGCTAAAAAAAACCTCAATCATTAAAATCAATGACATCATCAGAAGATTGTCTCCATCTTTTAACTTTAAATCATTTGGATTAAACGTCCTGCGGGTTTTACTGAAACGACTCGTACTCAGTTTGTGGATGTTTGGAATCACAGCTTTGCCTTTCTTCATGTACGAGGCACGGAATCCATCCAGAGAGATCATGATCAGAGGAGGACGTACAAACCTGAGATAACAAACACAGTTCACACAGGACTTTTACACATGGACCAGATTTAAACAGGACTCCCGGGACCTGTCCTGAATCGAGCGGTCGTCTGATCTCTGTGTGTTAAAAACATTACCTTCTTCAAATCATCGGTTTGTTTTCTTACAGCCTGAAACCAAAGCTAAAATATTTTTCTCCACCAATTAACGTATTTCGTATCTCAGTAACGCTCATGATACATACACCGCCTCAGTTTAATTGGTGGTGTGTTATTTTAGAAGGTTAACCTCCTGCACATCTTCTGCTGTCCAGCAAACTACCACATATTTATCGGTACCCAGCAGCAGTATCCTTTAATCCTGACAAAATGCTCGGCTCCTGATGAAGAGAAACACCCCCATAACATAACGCCGACACCATCATGCTTCACAGCAGGTAAGGTGTATTCCTGTGGTCTGCTGTATTTGCTCTATTGTTTTCTGAATGTCCAGTGATAGATTGGCACCCTGTCCTGGATGGGAATGGGGAACCCCCCCGCAACCCTAATACAGGATAGAGTGGAAGATAATGGATGGATGGTTTTCTGGTTGGAGTTTAATCCAGTATTATAATCTATTGGTAAAGGACTGAAGTTCAGACCCAGTTTTTTTGAAGTGTAGAAGTTTCTGTACAGCTCATGTGTGTGTGTGTGTGTGTGTGTGTGTGTGTGTGTGTGTGTGTGTGTGTGTGTGTGTGTGTGTGTGTTCTCACCCTGCTGGACATTCTGGAGCAGAGATATCCACACAGTCTCCATCCACCCACGCACTATCACCTACACCCCAAACACAAACATTAAATAAAAAAAATTCACAATGTTACAGAAAAAGTTGCAGATGCAGAAGCGGTCCGGTGTGTTGTAGCTGATCCTTCACCTTTGCACAGAGATTTATAGTTGGTGCAGCAGTCTCCTCTCTGCAGACAGTCCTCTGAGCAGTGGCATGCGTTTGCCTCGTTCCGAGTCTCTCCACATCGCTCCAGCGAGCATTCGAAACCTCCAGCTACAAACCAACAACCCAACTCCCATTACCATCAGGACGCCGGTACACACGACACTGCACAGTGCCTTTAAACAGACGGGAGCATTTCTGAACTCACCAGTTTTGAGGCACTGTGCATCAAAGTCCTCACAGCAGCCGTAGTACGTTTTACACAAATTATCACACCGGCAGCCAGGGGGCTCTGCTTCCACCAGCTCGAAACATCTGCCCTTACACGAACCAGCTGTGCTTTCATACTGAGAGACTAACAAAAACATACAAACTTATTACAATAGCAATATATTAAAAAATAAATAAAAGATCATCCGAGAGTCAGTGGGGAGTCATAATTAAGGTCCCAGCAGTGGCTGAGGTTTAAACCCCGTTCAATACACCCTGATTATGACTTTAATTACCTCAAATAAACATATGCTTAATGAACTCTAACTTCTAAAAATCACCATTTAGGCAAAATTTAATCTCTGTGGGCTATGTGAGGCTTAACAACATTCAGCGTTCACCGAAAACCTAATGACCCTGTCCTTACATCATAACCTGAATGATAAAGCAAATCTGGGGTTATAGAACTGAATAAAACATTAATTACTGAGGCCTGTCCCGGTGCTTTTGTCCATGCCATGTATTTAGGTATCAGATTTAAAGACAATAACTGATCCTGCTCTCAGGTACACACACATTTATATTTAAGATGAACACAGCAGAATGCAGCTGACCCTTAGGGGATGACGGACCATCATCCTTTTCTGTTGGCTGTCCAGCCTGGAACACGTAGCCCACACACACGTGGAGGCCGAACAGGGGCAGGATGACACACACAACCTGGAGCAAAAAGAAAACCCATTCATGTTTCTCTTCTGGAAATCATTTTAAATTATATTTTTATTTCTGTTACATTTTCTTTCACAGGCAAAAAGGCAGATTCTGTTTACAGCCGACTCGAACTTTCAACCCTGACTGAAGATGGCTGCATGAACACACTGACACTGAGATCAGACCTTAAAGGGTCGTCCTGTCCGTCAGTACCTCTCACATGCTTAAGATTTTCTATAGAATCACTTTTTAACAACATTAAATTATTAACTCTATAACATAAATAACAAGATCAGTAGGAGACCCATGTCAGAGCCTTGTGGCACTCCATGTTTCTCTCATATAAATGTGGTCAACCTCATGTTTGTATGAAGCATTCAGGTCTTAGCTTAGTGTCCTTCATCACTAAAAGAAATAATCTAAAGAAATACACACAAACCTAAAGGCACTGTCATCACGTTCTAAATGGTTCCATTTTCTACAACTCTGAGAAGTCTCTCTAAAAATGTAGTGATTATGATCCCAATACTTCTGTCCACACATTATTTTTATTCATCTGTATATAGATTATATAGTGTTGGGTAAATGTTCTGTTATTTGTCGATAGATTGCACAAGACGTATTTTCCTATTGTAAGTGTGCAAAGAATTTTTAGTGAGATTTTTATTTAATTTATAAAGTCGGTATAATAATAATAATAATAATAATAATAATAATAATAATAATAATAATAATAATTAGTATTCATTTTCTGGGACCTTAAAGACGCGTTACAACAATTAAAACAAAATAGCATTAATAAAATAGTTTTTTAAAATAGTATAATATTTTTTTTAAGCAGCTCTGTTGTTATAATATCTGAGGTTTGTTTGAACAGTCCGTTGCGAAACATCGGCTGATTCTCACGGTGCAAAAGTCAAATCTCAGTCCGACGCGCAGTCCAGAGACCAGAGACGAAAGGAACTGCACACCCTCACCCCGAACCGGAACCAGAACCAGAACCAGAACCAGGTCCAGGAGCGCTACCGAACTGTGCGCAGTACCGCGCCAACGGGGCGTCGGGCCCGAGGTCAGGATGCAGCCCCATCCCTCCCCCTGCCCCCTGATCTGATCTCCTGATCTGATCTGATCTGATCCCCTCATCTGATCTCATCTGATCTCATCTGTCCGTGACTGATCTTACCGTACCAGGTTTCCGAGCCGCATTCTGCCTCCGGTGCTCTCCGCTGGTGGTTCCTCCGGGTGCAGGCTGTGAGTGATCAGGATGCGGGAGACGCACGGGACGCGGCGCGCGGCGTTGTTTACCCTGACCCACGTGCGCTCTGCGCGCGAGCCAATGCGCGCAGAGCAGAGATCGCCGCTGCGGCGTCAGCAGAGCGTCATTACGCAGGGTGCTGCGGGACATCATTCTGTCCCGACGCCGTGAAAGCCACGACTTTCCCTCACACGAGGTAACATTTATTTTAAAGGTATTTTGAAGGCGAGAGAGCTCGAGTTTAAGACACATTCATTTAAAACCATGTGCACAGAGTCGAAAGCTCCAGGACGCCCGTCCATCGCACAGCAGACAAGCTGAACTCATTCACACTTATATTCACACCTGTCTACACCAGGTTAGCATGCTTCTGGACCATGTGAGAAAATTCCGAGTTCCAAAAAGTGAAAAAGGGAGAACATGTAAAATCCACACAATAAAGTCCTTGCCTGCCCTTTCCTGAAAATGAACCTAGAACCTTCCTGTCATCAGATAATTGACCCACTGCTCCTCTATGTCCATCCAGGCGAGAATGTTTCGGACACTGGGCACCCAGGAAAGGGTGCCAATCTATCACCCACACAGACACACACACGTGCACTAAATTGGGCAATTCGGAGCATTCAATTTACCTTGAATCCATATTTTTGGACTGTGTGAGGAACCCGGAGAAAACTGATAGGATTCTAACCTGGAATCCCCAGCGCGGAGAGTGGACCGTGCTGACCACTAAGCCACATACATACATACATACATAATTAAAAAAATATATTGTTATATTAATTATAAATCTGATCTGATAGAAGCCTCAGACAGGTTGACTGTAGATGTCTGGGGGGGGGGTATGCTGCTGATAATGAAAAAGTGTGAACAACGTCATCGTCTTTGAAGTTTCTCTTTTCGCCGCAGGTCAGTGAGACGAAATGACCAGATCAGAGGAGCTCAGGTAAAATTTTGGAGTGCTTGACTCTGCATACTGTCTTTGCCTCCTTACTGACCGCACTCCCACGCGTGTCCCATTTGGAAAAGCAGTCTGCAGAGAACCGAACCCCGAACACCAGGCTGCTTTCACTAAACTTCCCAACAAGACTGCTATAAACCGAGGACAGTCAGGTTTAGGACATCATGCAGCTGCATCAGGTTTGATATTCAGAGATCCGGAATACTCTCCTCAAACACCACCCGGCCTCATGAGTCCAGCTACAACCATTAATAAAGAAATGCAGTAAAGCCCCCGCAGACATGTCCTCTCAGTCCTGTCCTCTCAGTCCTGTCCTCTCAGTCCTGTCCTCTCAGAGTTCAGTGCTGTGTGTAGGCTCACTGTCTGTTCTGTTTACTCATGTATGTGCAGGAACAGAGATTAGAACAGTTATCTAAGCCTTGGACTGAATCCGTTTCTGTAAACACCATATGTACAGTACATATACACTCACCCACACACACACACACACACACACACACACACACACATCAGCAGCACAGCCCGAAATCTGAAATCTGTGATAAAATGACAGAGGTTCTGCTGGACCTTAGTGCAGAATGAATGAATTCACCCGAATGACAGAGAACCTTAAGCACAGTTCCAGGGGCAACCTGAAACTTTAGGTGATTAAAGGTGAAGCATCAGATCAGAGTGTACCGTGTCTCTCCATTCTGAAGATACTTAATCAAAAGCTAAATATACAGCATCGTATCGTCAGTGACAGCACTGATTAGTTCAGCCTTGATGCATCGGAATAATAATGAGCTGCAATACTAAAGTAACAAAAGGTTGAGGGTGCAGTAGCTCAGTGGTTGGGGTGTTAACCTGAAGGTTGTGGGTTCAAATTTCAGGTCCACTGAAGTTTCCAATGTGGACCCTTGAGCAAGACTCTTTACCCTCACAGCTCCAGGGCTGCTGTATCAACCCTGTGCTCTGACCCAAAGCAAGTTGGGATGCTCGTAAGTCGCTTTGGATAAAGGCGTCTGCTAAATGACCCAATGTTATTGCAAATGCCATCCCAAATCCAGCATGAGACTAAATCCCTGAGATTCACCGGGGGGGCGGTCTTAGAGAGCATAACATATTCTCAGGACTTCTAATGGTCATTCTCAACCAGTGGGCCCCCACTCCAGTGCACCATCTAGTGGACTGTGGAGGAAGTACTATTGCCAGAGGGCTCAAATATTTTTACTTTTTTGATCATTTACAAACCTAATTATTTTCTGTCTTATGGTTTTCCAGATTTCCTATAAAGTCTTAATTTAGCCTTAAGAAGCATGTCCATGTGTCTCAATGAGGACACACCAAATATTTCTTTTGGTTATTACAGATAGGATTATATACAATTTTATTACAGAAATGTAGCTTTTCTCCTTATTTGTCATTTTGGAAAGTTGTCCAAGGACATAATTTCACCAACCAGGCCTTGAGTTACAAAAAGTTGAAACTCCTGACGCATAAAACCGCTTTAAAGAGGAAGTAAGAGCATTAGTGAAACCTGGCAGTGAGGAGTCACAGTAACTTTAAATTCATTGTTGAGATTATAGAGATAAGTAAAAGCATCAGATCTCCAGACTGCACGGTCTACATTTCCAGGTCAGCTTACAAGGCCTTTCCGAGAGAGTCCGCTACTCAAACACCCTCTGTTTGAGCAGGAATAGATTTGAGAGTGCTGCTAAACTTTGACCAGAGATGAGTAAACATTTGGCTGCTGAAAGAACACAGACAGCAGATTTCTCTAATGTTATAAACGTATACCCGTCTCCCTAAAGCTGTGTGGGACCTGAACACGGTTCCCATAATCCCCTAATACTGCAGGATCAAAAAGAAATTCAGTAAAGTCCATCCAGAAGTTAAATTAAATAATCTCATAGTAATTATTATGAAGAAAACTTTGTGGGATAAAATTCTTCTAGTTATTATTATTAATATTATTATCATTATTATTATTATTATTATTATTATTATTATTATTATTATTATTATTATTATTATTGTTCTTGTTGTTATTGAGATTATTATAAATATGCTTGTCAGTTTTCTCCTGGTTGACGTTCTGTTTCTTCATTTTTTTATCTAATTTTGATAAAATAAATGTGGTGGAAAGAGTGTGTGTGAAAAAGTGAACTGTTTATGTGACAGCGACATCCTGTGGTTAATTTGGAGTATGACAACTTGTGGCCCGTGTGAAAAGTCAAATAATAATAATAATTATTATTATAATCCAGATTTTACATAAACTGTTACTTAAACAGTTGTAAGACTTTTTTGTCAGCTGTTTACATAAGACATTCAATTATGTTTTAATGTTTTTTTTTCTTTATTATAAGATTGTGTATCATTAACACGTCACACAGTCGCTCTGTTTTTTTCCCCTTTTATCATAAAACTCATAGATATTGATGGCTGCTGCTGCAGAATGTAGCAACATGTCCCTGGAACATCCGTACACAAAACAAACTCTCCTTTAACTTGTGTGTGTGTGTGTGTGTGTGTGTGTCTGCGAAAATTGATCTGTGCATGAGAATGCTGTGATGTCATTGACCAAAACTTCCTCAAATACTCAATATCCTCTCTGTACAGATCCATATTACATCCCATCATCTGCAACATCTGGGTGAAAAGTCACCTCAGTTTCCACTTAAACAGATCATTTAATTATTCACTCATTCATTCAGTATTTTGATTCGTTTGATTCTCTCATTTATAAGTCATTTTGGATGAAAGCGTCTGCTAAATGATTTTAATGTAGAGCTCTATTTGATCCATTTATCTTCTCAGAGGGTTGATTACAACCTTCAGAGGCCGGGACTCTGCTCAGCATCATCATCTGCTAGCATTATTTTTGGCTGGAGAAACCAAAGGAAACCCATTCAGACATGGGAGGTACATGTAAACTTTGCAGCATCTCCACCCTGCCATGGAATTGGAAGGCAGCTGGTTCTTGCTGTGATGTGGAAGCGTCAGTGACGGTTCTGATAAAACACTTAATGAAATATTTTCAGAATCATCGGCGTCATGCGTCACTTATCTCCATTTATCTCAATACAAAGCAGAATAAACAGTGGAAAAACCCAGAATCTGTGTGTTTGTGTGTGTGTGTGTGTGTGTGTGTGTGTGTGTGTGTGTGTGAAGAGCAGAATGTGTCCTTATCTCATCCTGGCAACCAGGCATCGTAGCTCCACCACCTGCACTGTGTACACTGTGTAGTTTAAACATTTACATGAACACACTCTCTCTTACACCTGACACGTACCCCCCCCCCCCACACACACACACACTCACACAGGAGTAGTTGATGAAGCCGGAGGGACAGCAGAATGGGACCCCGCACTACAGGTGAGCTTAAAAACATGTTTACATGGTCAGAACTTTATAAGAGTTAAAGCTACAGCGCTGTCATCAACCTGCAGCTCTTTATATTCCATTAAATGTTCACCACACACCATACAGCTGGGATTTGTAGTTCTACAGTTCCGTTCTGTAGTCCATCTGTTCATATATTTATATATATGTTGTTTTTGTTTGACTAACATTATCTTTCATTTTATTTAGTTGAGCTTTCCAAACAAGAAAAGCTCGCACTTCGTCATGGCAGCAGAACTGATGGCTATTACAACAAATCTCCTGTTCTGAACAACCCAAAGTCAGGTGTGTGTGTGTGTGTGTGTGTGTGTATGTGTGTGTGTGTGTTGGAGGGGTTTTATACTGTAAACACTTTGAAATTTGCTGCAAATGGAAAGTGCATTATAAATCTAATTCCATTATTATTATCATTGTGTATATATGTTGCAATACTGTGTGTGTGTGTGTGTGTGTGTGTGTGTGTGTGTGTGTGTGTGTGTGTGTGTGTGTGTACTCTCAGTTTTAAAAAGGCATGTGAGTCCAGAAGAGTTACAGAGACCTGGAGGAAAATACATTAAAAAGACTTTTACTGTGAGTGTCACTTAGCATTTATACAAAATTAGGTTGTGGTGTAGACCTTATACTTTATCACTCTATGTTATGTGTGTGTGTGTGTGTGTGTGTGTGTGTGTGTGTGTGTGTGTGTGTGTGTGTGTGTGTGTGTGTTAGATTGTTGGGGATGACGTGGGCTGGGGTTTTGTCGTCAGGGGCAGCAGTCCATGTCACATTCAAGGTGTGGACCCCAGTGGTCCGGCTGCAGCAGTTGGAATGAAGGTAATTCATTTTTAATCCACATAATCCAGATTAGAGTCGATGGTTGCTGGAGATAGATTACAGGCTCGATACGCACACACACACACACACACACACACACACACACACACACACACACACACACACACACACACACACACACACACACACAATTACACACACATTCACACCTTGGGCAATTTTGTCTCTTATATTCACCTACCTTGTTCTCTCAGCCCACAAGAGAAACTATCAATCATTCTTACTTTACTGGATTAAAAAACAATAAGAATTTATCAGCGAACTGTTTGTAATAAGAAGAAAAACAGGAGGCGCTATAACTGCAGAGAGGTCAACTTATATTTACAAGACCTGCTTTAGTCCTTTTCCATTTTTCATGTTTTACCACAAGATGGCAGTAGTTCTGTATTAATGATCAATCCATCTTATTTAGTGTAGTAACAGACATCTAGAGATGGAGAGAACATGTCATTGTTTCTATAAATGTTTGTACTAATCCTCTGACATCACAGTGAGTTTGTTAATAAAAACATAAAAGTCTGAAAGAACTTTTTTTTTTTTTTCGTTTGCAAAATTTTATATAGTGTATAGAACAGACACATACACACACACACACACACACACACACACACACACACACACACACACACACACACACACACACACACTAAGAGCTAATCATTTGAACATATTGTTACTCGTATTGTTGTCCCAAAAGCATCTGCTCAGTGTTTGTAGTTGTCTTCTTTATTTGTCAAATTAAAACTGTGTGTGTGTGTTTGTGTGTGTGTGTGTGTGTGTGTGTGTGTGTGTATAGGTATGTCAGCTCTTAGTGTGTGTAAACGGAGTTAACGTTTTGAAGATGAACTATCGGACGGTCAGCGATCTCATCCTCACTGGGCCGCGTGTTGTTGTGATGGAGGTGATGGAGCCGGTCGACTGCTAAACCGTCTACAGCACAAACACACACACTCACACACACACACACACACACACACACACACACACAGTACAAAGTTCATCCTCATTACAGTCTTCTGTTAAAGTCTGGACCTCACGCATCCTCTTTGATGTGGTCTCGATGTAAACATTTAGGCACTTCAGTTTATTTTACATAATGACCTCACACACACACACACACACACACACACACACACACACACATGGCAGTCTGAAGGACATTTAATAAATAAAACTGCAAGCTGTGTTAAAAATGACCATTACTTAATTAATATCTACATAAAATATCAACACTTTAACTATGATGTGTTATTAATTAGACTTTAATTACACAGCATGACCTCCTGATTTCTTATTTCATAAGTTTCACAGCTCTGTACTTTTTTTATTATCAGTGTGTAGTTTCAGTGAGCGGTGATTCTTTATACATATTCTTATGTAATCAATTTAGTTGCTGACTCATGAATAAGTTCTCGTCTTAGATACTTTTTTTTTTTGTAAATATGTGGTAAATAAAGATATTATTCAAAGTACAACTAATGTAATGTAGATTCCTGTGTATGTAATGAATCAGGTCAACTTCCTTTTGATTTATAGTTTCTTTAAATACAAAAACGAACGTGTGAAACCTTTTAAGTGTTAATAATAAGAACAATCCAGAGGAGCCACTCCCAAATGAAAGTAAAACTGCAGCCCAGCTGCAAATCACATGACTTGAATTATGGGTAAGCATCTTATGCTGGGGACTTAAAAATGGCGTGGGGAGATGGAGGGTCTCTGGACTTTAAAGTGTTTAAGTTGAGGTTCATTTATTTAAATAGTTGTTTTTACAGATATACAGAGTTCCCAAGAAGCTTCACATTTTTTTAAAAGCCTGAACAAAAAGAACAAGCTGAGGTGACTGTGTTACAGCCCGCCATGAGCCCAGGCCAGAAAGATCCAGACTGTGAAATATCATTATCAGTATTATTTAATACCCTGGTTAACAACCATGCCTCATTCAGCAGCCTCTCGTGTGGTTTAATGTAGGAGCATTTTCATTGAGTTATATTTTTTGGTGGAAGGTTTAATTAAGCTCAGTTAAGTGAATCCTCAGATTCCAGTTGCCGTGTGTTCATCATCGCACTCATTACCTTCCATGGCACCCATTTCACAGATGTTTGAAAATGTTAAAAACTCAGTAAAACGAACAAACAGCTGCTTCACGTCTTCAATCACACAATTAATGGCTTCATCTGCATTTTCAAAACAAGACATCATGTTTTCAGCTCTTTCAACAACCGCTGTCTTTTATTCTGCAGCATCGATGGATCCACAGCCTGCAGAAATGTGTGCACCTGTTTACAGAGATTCAAATAAAAACATCATAACAAAGACGGCACAAATAATACTTATTGTTTTAATGTTTTCTAATGTCACACTATCCAGGTACATGGGTTATTTTACTGATTTTAAGGCTGTGCTGTTGTTTTTTATTTATACTTATTTTTAATTTAATCTCTTCAGTCAGGTAGCTTTATGACAAAATAAAGTGCAGCATTCTGTATCACATCTTTGGCTTTACAGAGAACCATCAGGACAGTGGTTTCAATTTGAAATAGCCAGTAATCATATCTGATGCCTTTGTAAATATCATTGTGTAATTTTGCTGTCACTAAGGCTTGGACAGTGTGATCGGGATTCGAACCTGCAATCGCTGGATGGAAAACACTTCAGTTTAAAGCAACCTCTAATTACAGGACAATATCAAGATCTTCTCAAGAAGCCTTTAGAACACATCTCACGGTCTGTTGGAGGTTTGGAATTGTCAGTATCGATGCCAAAATGATCTTGAAGGATATTTTAATTTATACTTATTTTCTGTTGCATCTCAGACACAAATCCAACCTTCTCTTCCATTCTAACACGTTTTATTTATTTAGTTGATCTGCCACGGAGAAGCCGAGTGATGGGATTTATAGACCATCTTTCGCACTCTGTCATGGCAGTGACCTTGTTGTCAGCTGGTGCATTCCTTTCTGCTGCTCGCAGCCTGTTTAGGCAGATCAGGCGGCTGATGAAGAAGGAAGAGCGCTCACTCGAGAGGGAATCTGCTCTATAGCCTTCAGCTTCCACCACGGTAAAGAAAATCCCTGAGGTGCATTCTTTACCTTCACCTGAAAAAAGAATTTCTAGGAAAATAAAGTTAGAACGTAACTCAGTACGACTGTATCCCTAAAACAATTGCTTATAATTATCTTTTGAAAAACACTTTAAAAAAGCCATTGAACGCGACAAGATCAGACAGGGGTTCGAAAAAGCTCAAGCAGAGGAAGCAGGAGAAAAAAAATATGCATATCAGTAACTAAAATAAAAGTCATCATCGTTGGCTTAAATAAAAAATATTTAGCATTAAATCAGTAAAAAATGATTAAATAATCAATATAAATGCCTTGATTTAAATCTCTTGCTATATTTTTTAAATATGACGTGTCCTGAAGCATCAGTATGGAAGCAGAATATACAACCGATATTGAAACATTCACAAATCTTACAAAAATGGCTGCAGCTGAGTGTCTAGACTGCAATCACTCGAATTTGCATAATGAACAAATGAAGATTATGGCAAGAATAAGTCCGATCCTGCTGGCTACACCGTCCTCTGATGCATTAATCAATCTGCCTGCACTGTACGTTCAAACTGCTCTTCATAAATTACAGGATCTTCATCAGATAAGCTGAAGCTTCTGCCTCAGATACAGAGCTGCACGTCCATAATGTCATGATTGATGGTGTACAATTCACATGGTACTATATATTTTTAGTTTTACCTTAATCTTTTTATTCTAAATTTTAGAGAGAGGAATAATAAAAATTCAAATAGTTATTATTCTGAATAAGCTTCTTTTTATTGTCTATAGAATTTTACAGTAAGCATCTGTCCATCCATCCATTATCTTCCGCTTCATCCTATATTAGGGTCGCAGGGGGGGTTCCCCATGCCCATCCAGGGGAGAACGTTTCGGGCGCTGGGCAGATACACCCAGGACAGGACGCCAATCTATCACTGGGCACACGCTCACTCACGCACACACACATTCTATATAAGGGCAATTTTGGAGAACTCAATTGACTTGATCCATGTTTTTGGACTGTGGGAGGAACCCGGAGGAAACCCACGCAGACACGGGGAGAACATGGAAACTCCACCCAGATGGGGATTCGAACTGGGACTCCATAGCGCTGAGAGGCGAATGTGCTAACCACTAAGCCACCGTGCCGCCCAGTAAGCATCTGTGTTTGACAATATTCTTCTCATTTCATCAGACACTGATTATAAGATCATTAATCAGTCAGTAGCACTAACGAGCTGTTTAATGGATTATACTAGTTATTAGTCCATTAGATTATACTGTCTGATCAGCTCACCGGCTGTCATTCTTTGGTTTTTATGTTAAATGCTGGCTTAATATCAAACTTTAAAACATTTAATGTGATCTTTAACCATTAATCTGACAGCAGCACAGGAACAGAGGTCAGAGGAAAGGTCCTGACAGCACGGATGTTTCAGGAGACAGACCTGTTACAAAGATCACAATCTCAAATCTATTCTTTCCACCACGGGTGAGAGTCAAATGATCCAAACTTTGCAAAAACATGCGTTAATGAAGTGCAATGAGATGATTAACATTAGGCAGGTCAGTGCATTGTCCAATAACCCCAATGCATCGCAGCATTGAATTTAACAACTGTAAATGTAAGCAGACTAAGCAACAAAAAAAGCTCCTGAACACTCCAGAGTGGTTTCTACATTTATTGTCCATTTTGTACGACTTTCTGTTGAAAACTGGCTTAACTTAAGATCAGGTGGGGGGCGTGGCTTCTAATCCCACCTAAAAATGATCAACCATTTTCCCAGAAGTAGAAGTTACACCCGGGTTCTGACCATTCAGATTCTATTGACTTTAGATTTAAAGTGCTGCTAAAAATGTACTCTTTGTTTTGTTAAATGCAGCGTCACAAAGCCTATCCCTGCCAATGACAAAAAACCATAACGCAGCATTTGTGTATCTTTATGCAAAGCTAATTATCAAAGCTGAACGGAATTTAAATGTGAACGTAGGTCGGAAACATAACAACATCATGGACTTTACACAGTTAGAGCTCTATGGCAACCCAGACAAACGCTCTCCCCAGTTTAGTTTGAGAAAACATCAGGAACAGGAGCCAGTGAAACCCGTTTAGAGACTGAAACATGAGAGCAAACGGCGTTTTATCTTCCTCACTCGTAAATTTATGTCTGCTGAAGGCTTCACGATCTGTCACTTTGCCCACTCGACCCGAGGCTACCTGGTTCTACCCTCAGAAGAGATTAAATAAGATGGAGGAATGAATAGCTGGAGGGTCGGGTGAATAAGCAAAGAGACGGTGAGCTTATATGGAACACCAATTGGGTCATAATTTGCATCAATCCAAACACGTGTAAGTGCAATTTCAGAAGGTTGTAATTGTCTAAAATCTACTGCCGTTTAGAAATAAATGTTTAACAAATTAAATCTTGCAAACTTTAGAAACAGTGTCAGAATTGTCCCAATGTATTTGTGTGCTGAAGCAGAGCCCATACTTCTGAAATGAAAATATTATTTCTGGCTTAAAAAATAATTGTAAGAATAGCTTTGTAAAATTTCATTATACTTTTTCATTCATTCATTCATTCATTATCTTCCGGTTAATTCATTGCTAGGGTCATGGTGTGTGTGTGGGGGGGTCCTCAAGCACATGCATTACGTTTCGTGCCCCGGGGAGATACACCAAGGACAGAGTGCCAATCTATTGCTGGGTACACTCACACACGACTTCAGGAGAACCCGGAGGAAACCCACGCAGACAAGGGGCGAACATGCAAACTCCACCCAGATCACTACTTAAACCTGGATCCCCATCGCTGAGAGGAGAACATGCTAAACACTAAGCCGTCGTGTTTTGTGTGTGTGTGTGTGTGTGTGGAGGGGGAGGTACAGTTTTAACTCTGCATCTGTTAATCAGCATGTCTACAGATCTGATGGGTTTTTTTGTATTATGGCATTCTTTATGACCTCGTTGGCCTTCCACAACCGCAACCCACCAAACACTCGTTACCTCAGAGCACGGGGAGCGCGCGCGCGCGCTGAGCTGAGGCGAGGCGGCTTGAGGAGCGCGCGGGTTCCTCGCTCGTCCGGACGACCGTTACAGTTTAAACTGAGGAGTTTACCTCAGGTCTTTCATTTTGCAGGTAAATTAACTATTTCTTTTCTTTTTTTGGTGCCAATTAACCTTTTTTATTAAGTCCGCGATCTACTTTTTTTAGTCAGACGACCGTCATTAACACTTGTGTGATATTGAAACACTTCACGTCGTCTTTCACAAATCTCTCTTAATTTTTTTTTGTGGTGCAAATAATATATAAATAAAGAGGATTAGTTTCCTTCATCAGCTTGTTTTGAGGATTAATTTATCAGTTAATCATTTTAATGGAACGACGTTCTGTTAAATGCATTTCTGTTGATTTGGATGTCACAGGTAAGGTCACTAAGTTCCATACACCTTTCCCTATATTATTGTCTCTTGTTTAATTTATATTCTGTTTAGCCTTTAAAAAACTAGTTGTTTTTAGGAATTTACAATATAAAGTTTGGCTTACTGTGTATTAATGTGGAAGATACAGTTTTGAAACATTTGGAATAATAGAAAAATCTGGTAAAATCAAGGGTCAAAATCATTAAAAATATTACTTAAAATGAAAATTTATATTTTAAAATAGTGATGATATTTATTTTTTGCATTTTGATTTTATTTTGGACCCAGCCTAAAGGCTGAATATAAGGTGCATACCATGACAGAAAAGCTGTCAGTCTGAGGAATTACACCTTGCAGTCACCTAGGGTTAATTTGAAGTAGTTAATTTTACTTATAGACAGCGTTTAAGATGGAAAAGAAACCCGAATTAGCAGAAGGAAATTCACATGAGAAGACGATGGTAAGTTTGGAGAGTTAACAGGTAATCAATAGAGGATCCAGGTCTTTATTCTCTTTTTGTTTTAAAATTAATGCATTCTTAATTTTGATTGTTATATGCTCTAAAATTTAGTCAAGGGAAGAATGCACGCAGTAAAATGCCTTTATACAGTCTTCATCAAGATAAATCATGAAAATATTTAATTGTATGATTTCACGTTTGGCTTTCATTTGGCCTGATTTTGTCATATTTTTTGTTCTGTTCAGTCAGCTTTTCAGTCAGCAAGCTGAATGGCAAAATGGCAAGACTTTAACATTTTGGAAAATCGATAGTAAAGACTCACTAAGTTGCTTTATTGATTTGTTGAATTTTTGCCCGTCATTGATTTGTTATATGGATCATTCTACATTTTTAAAGTGAAAGTGAGTCGGCTATACAAAATGGACAAAAGTATTGGGACCCACAAGATTATAGAATGTATTTGCTTTATGCTTGATCAGTAATGCTAGAATGATACAGCCTTCCCCAAACTCTTTCCACAAAGATGCAGCATTCAGTCCAAAGTGATTGGCTAAGTGCTTTAGTTCATAAACCTGTGGCAATGGGCCTGAATGAAATGTATGGATTTAGTCATTAAGTGTCTATATTTTGTCAGTATTGTGTAAAGGCTGTACGTGGAATCAGATGATAATGGCTTGATTGACTCACACTGGGAAACTAGGGCTATATACTCCTAAGGGTATTTATAATAAAACATTATTGTATAAACTAGTGAGTAAATGTAAGTATTTAAAATTTTATATATAAGTACTAACAGGTTTTATTAAATTTTACTATTTTTTAGGGCATCAAACACTCAAGAAAACATAACATGAAATATATTCAGATAATAAGTGTTATTTCTCTTATTGCGTGTTTTTCGCAGCTTGCGCCCCTCAGTAGCTGACAGGATGCAGACAAAGGGCATCAGGTTATTGAGTCCATTTCTCCTCCTGGCATTAATAGTATTTACTGAACCAGCACATGGGCAAGGTAAAGTCTAACTCATTCTTTAATGTCACTCAATGTGTCTGTCTGTCTTGATCTTTCTCTCTCTCTCTCTCTCTCTCTCTCTCGTTTAAACACACACACACACACACACTCATCAAAACAGCTTGAAAACTCCATGTTGCACTCTGCTGCATTGTCTGGTTTTGCATTCATTAATCGTTAAATCTTGAGCTCCTTTTTTACGTGTGCCATCTGTTCTTGCATGAAAAACAGATTTCAGAAAATAATACATAAGAAATCAGAACTTGCAATAGAACCAGATTGTCACTGGGTAAATGAATGTATATGCAGGGGTGTGTTGGGCTGCTTTGTTGAGTGCTGATCTTACGTGTTGTGTAGACAGAATAGAAACAAATGCTTTATTTTAAAAATCTGCAGTGCGATTCACACAGGATAACAAACACACATGTCTAAACTTAGTCGAGAAAACCACGAAAAAGTAATGATTTCTGTTTTGGCACAAAATAACACAGTATGAGGCATCAATCATAAGCACTGACAATAACTGTGAGGTGCCTGCTTTGTGAGTTACACCTGAATAAGAATGCTACAGGGAACAGGGTTATTAATTCACATTTTATGAAAAGATTTGGACAACCCTGCAGGAATAACATCATTAAAAATGATTATGATTGTTAATGTCATGCAAGCAACGTTCTGGGGCAATTTCATGTGTGCTACTAAAATCTGATGTATTAAGAATATGTGACAATGTGATCGTCATCTTATAAGTTCATCTGAAAAGAAATTCATAGCGAAATTAACGGAAACCGCTGACACTCATGACGTAATTGTCAACACAATGTATTTTAAAGTACAGGGCATACAGGTGGCATATTTTTTTAAGATCTGCAACTGAAATGAACTTATTCTTGCACCTACTGATAATTTACCTTGAACGTTTCAAGCTCCCAAAGTTGCTTGTTCAGATTTGATCAGAATTAAGAAATAAATGAACAGATTACGCTCACAGCCAGGTCACAACAAGCAGAGATTTTTAATTTGCTTTAAGGGATGTATCCGTATCAGCAGGTAATACAGTCAGAGTCAATAGTCAACTGAAACTGATGACCGAGCCGACGAGCATAGACAGCATATGGTTTGAATGAAAATTTAAATGATTTAGAGTATAAATTCAACTTCTTCGTTTAATTTCAGA
Organism: Corydoras maculifer; assembly: GCA_019802435.1. Classification (NCBI taxonomy): domain Eukaryota; kingdom Metazoa; phylum Chordata; class Actinopteri; order Siluriformes; family Callichthyidae; genus Corydoras; species Corydoras maculifer. The sequence continues at coordinate 271,479 of JAFMOD010000179.1, forward strand.
GAATTCCAGTTAATGGTAACATATTGTTTAGTGCTGAACAGTAAACCAAAGGTGTATAAAACTACCTGATACACCTTATTAGTTTCTGCAGTCACTTTGTAAATGTAATGAGATGACTGTAGATCTTCCTGGAATGTGCAACTGTGTGATTTTGCTGGGTTTTTGCTTTAGGTGATAAAAAGACATCCACAATGACACTAAGATGTCTGAGAGGGAAACATAAAGGATGAGCTGAGACTCAGCTGAGTGTCTGAACTGTTTTACAGAAAAGCTTAAGAAGTGATTTGCCGTATTATATCTCCTTTATTCAGTGGCAGCCCAAAAGGACCTGCTTCATTAAAAAGATTCCTATAAACCTAACCAAAATGAAACACAGAGTTATTTAAGGAAGCAGCTGTCCCAGTCTTCCTTAAACCATGAGCTGTCTCACCTGGAACATGTCCAGAGGACAGGTTAAGATCTGTCTCTAACAGATAAAAGAGCAACAGGCATTTTTAGCCCCAAACCCTAATTTTCAGTCAACCTGCCATCCTCACACATGTTTACGGTTTACCAAGCCTTATTTTGGAAAATATAATTAACCCATATTTATGTGCGTTTCATGTAATTAAAATTAAATACGTTCTAAAAATAATGCCGAAGAGTTGCCTCGAGCTTTAAATTCATTACTTTTAATTATACTTTAGCATGAAACCACAGACGGATCATCATCACGATAAAAACTTCAGTCGATGATTAAATATATTTAATGATTTACTGTTGAATTTGTCATTTTGACATTTACACAATTATTATTTTTTGGTAATAATGCACACAGAGTAAAATATTAGTCAATTAGATAAGTAAGCGGTTGAGTAAAGGTAACTGTGCTTTGTTGCTGCCAGCAGGAGTTAAACTGGTGAACCATGAGTCTTACTGAACTGCACCGTGTGCCGTGTACAACCCCATGGCTCATAGTGCCTTCACCTCCACACCAGCTGCCATGGTCCAGCACGGCACCAAGTGCTCTGCAATGACCCAGCACTAAGAGCTCTGTGCAATAAACTTCAATCAGTTCAGCGCTGCACCTGTGCCAATTCAGCCCTAATTATCTTTATCATGAAACCTGCCTTGACCTCCAAGAACCTTTAGGTACTTTTGTGTAGAAGAGTCAGAAATGACCACATCTGGCTCACTGCTGGGGAGGAACTTGAGTAATATCTGTTTGGATGAGAGGCAGACAGTAATCTAAAATAAGACCACAATAAATGAGAAGCCAGCACGATTCTATTTGTTAATGTTTGCACATCGTAGTGACAGTTTTATTAAAGTTCCTGCTGCCGTTTTGACATAACGGATTTTTTTTTTTCAGACACACTGAGTAATGGAATGTGAACCATGTCCTTTCTAAATTGTATAACTGGACCATCATTGTCAAACAAGAACAACTAAACACATGTTTCATATATAACAACACAATTGCATCAAATACTCAAAAAGACTAAAGTATTACAACACCTAAGAGGAGCCTGGTGTTTTTCCACGCAAGACCTTCCCCAAACTGTTCGCATATGTTGGAAGCATACAGTGGTTCATTAGGGAAAACCCATGGCAGTTACTGATTACTGAGTTGTATATAAAATTTTGCACTTTGAACCATGTGTATATATTTTTTATTACAAACTACAATATAAATGAAGGGGGATGCATTTGACTATCCTGTGCAGAAGACAGCTTTGTTTCACAGCATCACTAAAGCCCTGCAGAACTCCCCCCCTGCTCAGTGTCCAGGTTGGTTTACTCAGTATATCATTATATATGCATCTTTATAAAAATAATTCTAATTCTAAAATAATCTAATATTAACAGTAGATATTCTTATACTCCTGCACAATGTCTTTTACTGTGTGGGTTTATGAAGAATACTTTAGGATTGCTTGTTAACTTCAACACAAACACACGTGTTTGTGGGAAATTATGGCTGCTTATAGTTTTACATAGAGGTAGAAGAGCACTGGTTTATCTGGATGTGTGTATGTAGGTGGTTTGGATGTTTTGGCATGAGAGTGAATTTACCTGTAAAGGGAAGGTTAAATTAAAAATACTCAGTTGTGAATGCGGTCTCTTTCTCTCTGTCTCTCTGTTTTTTTTTTATTCCAGTGAAATAGATGGCTTATTTCATTATTTCATAAGAATAATTTCACTGTGTATTTCAGTAAAGGTTTTTACATACCCTCATTAAAGTCCACTTACTTCGTAGTAAGATTAGATTAATAAGATAAGTTAATTCCTTTTTAATAGAATCATGAGGGCATGTCAAAACTGAATCACAACTTCTCTTTTCTGTTTTAATGTCATTATTTCAGTACTAACATGGTACCACACGTCTGTAACCTCTGCAGTTTTTCTAACATCTGTTTCTGTTGATTCACAAACATTGATGAGAAAAACTGTTTCTGTTCATAACAAACATCACAAACCAATCAAAGTCTTTAAGCTTCTGCAGAAGGTTTTTCTGCAACTAAAGACATTTTCTTTTACAAGAAACATTTAATGTTCTGTGTGAGATCAGTTCATTTAATTTCATATTATAAATTCTGGTTCAAATCCTAAGTCTACCAAATTTGCCATTGTGGGCTCTTGAACAAGGCCCCTAATCCTCATTGGTCCAGGGATGTGGTCTCCTGGCTGACCCTGTGTTCTGACCCCGTCCAACTTCTGAGCTTCATTATGTGTATCAATACTTTTTATCGTGTAGTGCAATTTATAACTTTATTTTAGTTTTCTTTATATTCATAAATTATTTAAAAAAAAATCTAGTTAAATATATAATATAAATTTACTAATATTTAGCTACATATTACCTTGCATTTGTTTCTTGTAGGTTAGTTGTAGTAAATAAATAACTGCCAAATAAAATTTATGAATATATCAATACACAAACATTTATTAGTTATTAAATAAAATTTGAACAAAATATCACACAAATGCCGATCTAATAAAAAACATAAATAAATTTATTTATTTATTATTAATTATGTCTTTAGTGATCATTTTTTGTTTAAGAATAAGAGATTAAATGAACAGCTGTTACACAGGACGCAGTTATTAACCTTCCTGCTTTGTGATGGGGATATTTTTTAAATAGTTTTGTGAGAGTTCACGTGTCCACATGCAGATGATGATGAAGTGTTTTCTATGTGTGCAGTGGCTGCTCCTCGAAGATTACGTTTTAAAGAGCTAGACTCAGGTATGCTCAGTGTGTCCTGGAAGGAACCAAAAGGAGACTTTGATAGTTACAGGCTTCTCTACAGCTCTGGCTCAGGTGAGAATGCAGATTTGCAGAAATGCTTTGAAAAACAAGCAAATTAAAAGCTGACAGGTTCGCAGTCTGTGTTCAGAGAATGTGGGGATTTTCTGTGCAAGAATTTGAAACATTTCTGTTGTAAGCAGGTCAGTCACTTTCGTATTCACTCAGTCATTAATTCACTTAACTGACATGTAAAGACGCCCAGAAATTCTTTACAATAGAGGTGTTTATATAAGGAGCTTTTGAACACGTTGAAGGGAAATGGAATGAACCTGCACTATTAGATTGTTTAGAAACTTATATCTGCCATATAACTGTAACTGAATAGTGTATTATGAGTTCCTTTAGGACATTAGTTTTATGTGTTAGAACATGTTCAGCAGCACTAATATGCTTGTTTTAAGAAGTGCATAAAATGTGAATGGTGACCTCCTTGATTTACAGCACTTACTTTGAAACTCTGAAAGTTCCATTGACTTTTCTAATGCTCCGTCAACATTTATAACAACAGGCTGAATGAATGGAGCTGTATGGCAGCTCTCACCACGTGTTGTTTTCTCTTATTCTCTAACTAACGTTTACTTCATACCTGTCTGATTAATATTCATAGTCTTGTTGAGTCAAATCCTCCTCAGATCAGATGGGCTGACATGTCAGTACAGTGATGTAACATCAGGACATCTGTAATGGTTCTGTGAACATGGACTGAATCTGTATATAACCTCTGTACGGCTGGTTATAAAATGTGTTTTATTTCTGCTGTTTTATTTTTGTCTTTAAAAGGACAGGAGACAGAATTGCTGGTTTCAAAGGATGAGGGAGGAGCGACCATCACTAATTTTGATTTAACATTTAAAGTCATTACCGTCAGTGGAACTCAGCAGAGTAAACCAGCAGTGGGGAAATACAGAGGTGATTTAATAAGGATTAATTACAAAGTACTGGCATAATTTATTCATAGAACTAAGAACTGTGATTCATTATAAAGCAATACAGTACAAGAGAGCATGGCATTATTGTGAATAAATCATAGAACTGTGTTATTAGTCCTGATGTGTAGCAGAGTACAGTTATACCTCTTTACAGGATTTGTTCACAGTATTCACAATAATAATTCTCTTAACAATCAAATATTTTACTGCCATCTAGTGGCCAAATTATAGAACCCAGTTTATAAATAAAAAATTGGAAAAATAATGTATTGTACATCACACATTGATTAGAATGTAAAGTATTCTTATCAGTCTGTTTAGCTGTGTGTAAGTTTATACAAACTGTTGATTGAAGAAGTGAATAAGGCAGTGTTTTAAAACAGATTTACATTTACAAGCATTGTGTTTTCTTGCAGCATCAAGGGCAGAGGTGAGTGAGAGCAGATCACAGACTGCCAGTCCGAGAGAGGTCAGTGAGCCTGAAAGGGGCAACGAGATTTTGGAAGGTAAGATTAAACTGGTGATGAACTCGGTGCAGAAGATCTTCAGCCTTCATCATTCACTTCATTAATACAACATATTTATTCTCTGTTCTGTTCAGGTGAGCAGAGAATACAAACTACACTGTGAATTTTCAAACCTGATCATTATCCCATCCTGCACCCACGGTCTTTTTTTTAAACTTCTTGCCTTTTTTATGTAAACATGTAGAACTTACAGCCTTTATTCCAGACCTTTAGATTTGTATGGGTTAAGATTCTTAGAAGTCCAGAGCATTATTAGGAAACAGGACGTGGGCATGGTGGCACAGTGATCCGAGTGTTGGGCTGGCAGCTGTTATCAGTCCGGAGGTTGGGGGTTAAGTCTAGCTGAACTTTCCAGTGAAATTATACATTTACATTGTATATAAGTCAAGATATACATATTTTTTATACTTTTTATAAAACAACTACTTGATTAATTAACAGTAAAATAAATAATTTGTATATAATAGTAAACAAACGTATTGGGACATGAGACTTTTGATGAAGTTAAAATGTGAGTGCATTATTTATAAACATGATTAAATTGCAGCGGCTGCAGTGAAGTATAAAAATGTCAAATTTGAACTGACATGTTGATTCATAAATTTAGACAAGAAGTTATATGAAAGCTGGAATTTACCCCAAGGTATTTGGCTTTGAGTAACATGGCATTAGTGGCAGACTTGGGGTGTGTGTGTGTGAATGTGTGTGTGTGTGTGTGTGTGTGTGTGTGTTGGGGGTTGTGCGAGAGCCGGTGTTAAGTTTGTAAGCTGTGAGTCAAAGATTAAATTTATAGAAGTAAATTGAATTCCGTGGATGCTGTGATGATTCAGCTGCTGTTACTCTCACAATAGGGGTTCCTGTTAGTCTCTCTCTCTCTCTCTCTCTCTCTTTCTCTCTCCTTCTGTCTCTGTCTCTTCCATCTCTTCTCCCCTTTGTCCTCATTCCTACTTGCTGAATTCCTTTGGCATGCCATTGTGCTCATCTCTGTCATTCTCTCCTCTGTCTCTCTCTCTTTCTCGCCCTCTTTCCTTTTGCTCCCTCTCTTTGTAACTCACCCACTCACCTACCCACTCCCATACCCCACCTACACTCCCCTGAGGCATACAGGTGTGCTCAGCTTTGGACCACTTAGCACCCTGTTATTTTATATTCCTCTGTTTCAGTCTTTGACCCAGGGCAGGAAGGATATTAAGTACTAATTCTGTGGTTCTAATAGAGCTTTTAGAGCTACATTTCACCTTCAACAGCTGCTTCCCGGTTACATCCTCTGAGTTTCATACTGTCAGAGTAGGATCTGTTTTGTATGTGGTGTAAGTTAAGGCCTAAAATGAGTGTTATTGGTGACATCAAAGGGGGAAATCCATTAAAATTAAATGACATGATGAGTTCTAAGTATTAATATACTTAGTCACTTGTTTAATATTTTTTGTTTTAATTTTCTATATATTTTTAGAGTTATAGAATGCTTTTTAAATTGCTCTCCCATGTTCTGGATCTTATAAATGGGTGTGTACATCAGTTGTAGAGGGCATCGCATTCCACAGCTGTACAGACACGACAGCAGACTGGAAGCAGCATTGTGAGGAACATGTTAACTGAAGTCATCAGCAGCCTGGCAAGGCCTAACACGTTAAATATACCATAACTCTGTCTGTAGAACTCTGATCATAAACTACTGGCAAAGATGATATGCTTCGGAGCTACAACAGCTTTTATTTTATAGTAAAAACTGATTTAAGGTGAAGATGGTTCTCAGGAAATTAAACATTGCACTCTGACTGCAGTACGATGTGTTTAATGTCTTTATTAACAAGATAAATATTGTGATTTTATGATGAACAAATAACTATTTTTATTTTCTCTACAGGTCATGGTTTATCTGCCGTCTCTGAAACAATGTTTTCATATGTTTTTATTTCTTTTTACTTCCAAAAAATAACATCTAACATGTTGAGTAATAAAGAAAAGGAGAAAGTTATTAAATTTATGTTATACCATGCATTTGTATGACAATTGTATGCTTCCAATGTTGTGCTAACAGTTTGGGGAAGGCCCTTTTCTGTTCCAGACTGATTGTATCCCACTGCCCCTGGTGTACAACAGTTTTTCCTTGTACAAAAACATGTTAATATAATAAACTTCAGTTTGCATGCTTCGCTCTCTGTGTTCAGTTGATCTGAGTATCGAGATTTCTGTCTGTAGTTTTTAATCTCTTAATCTCTTAATCTCAGATTTAATCTCTTTATTTAATCTCTTTCTTTCTCCAGAGGATGTGTTCATATGTAAGTCTCCGGCGATAGCTGATATTGTGATCCTGGTCGACGGCTCCTGGAGTATAGGACGGGCTAATTTCCGTCTGGTGCGGACCTTCCTCGAGAACTTGGTCGGGGCTTTTACAGTGAGTTCTGACCAGACACGAATAGGTGAGATCTTTACCTGTTTTCATTATTAATCATAACACAATTAATATGCATTTATTTAACAGTATGAAATCCTCATGAAACCCTTTTAAAAGTTTTTTTTAGGAACCTCAACCATTATTTTCTCGTCTGGTTTTTAGGCATTGATTTTTTTTACATAGCAGTAATCCGCTAATTTTACAGTGAAAACAAACATAACAACTCAGTTATTCTGGTGTAACAACCACTAAATTAAAATGGAATGACTTGTTTGCCAGTGTATTCTCGGTTGTGTAAGAAAAACACAACCAAAAATAAAACAACAATGTTTTATTCCACATTGAAGAGGGAAAATTCAGTTTGGGAGAAGACAGGTCTTCTGTAGCTTGAGAAACAATGTAAACTATTAATAGAATATGTTTTGTCCTGAAAGTAAACATTGCTCTACTTTTGTTTTGTTTTTTTATGTAAGAAATGTGTCACTTAAGCGTCTGTGTGTTGGTTATATCAGAGTGAAGTTACAGTGTTATTGGTATTCAGCAGTGAAATGTGTGTGTGTGTGTGTGTGTGTGGGGACACGTAGGCTTGGCCCAGTACAGTGGTGATCCCAGGATTGAGTGGCACCTGAACACACACTCCACTAAGGACGATGTCCTCAATGCTGTAAAAAACTTGCCCTATAAAGGAGGAAATACATTAACTGGTATGAATATGTTTTAATAACTGTATTAATCTTTAATAAAAATATTAATAACTGTTTACAGATATTTTTAATTAATTCATAGTACTAATAAAAGCTGTTTCCAAATGTTTAAAGGCAATTTTATAAATGTACACAAACCTTGTTTGTTCTTTTATATATCTCACATTTTTATTATGCTTCTTTATCTGATTGTTTACTTTGTGTGTGTGTGTGTGTGTGTGTGTGTGTGTGTGTGTGTGTGTGTTTGTGTTTGCAGGGTTAGCACTAATGTTCATTATGGAGAACAGCTTTAAGCCCGAGTCCGGTTTAAGAACCGGTGTTCCGAAAGTTGGAATTCTAATCACAGATGGGAAATCTCAGGATGATGTCATTGACCCCGCCCAGCGACTAAGGAACGCAGGAATAGAGCTGTTTGCTATCGGTGCGCCACCACACGATAGTTATTATAACTATGACTTAAAAAACATTTACAATAAAACCTAGAACTATCAATTCAATGACCTGCATGCTGTCAGGCAGCTGAAATGATTTGAGACGATGTGTGTTTGTGTGTGTGTGTGTGTGTGTGTGTGTGTGTGTGTGTGTGTGTGTGTGTGTGTGTGTGTGTGTGTGTGTGTGATAGGTGTGAAAAACGCTGATGAAAATGAATTGAAGTCCATTGCATCACCTCCAGAAGAAACACATGTGTATAATGTGGCTGACTTTAGTGTGATGAGCTCCATCGTTGAGGGTTTGACCAAAACTGTGTGTGAACGTATGGAGCAGCGTGATAAGGAGATAAAGGGTTAGTGCACACACTCACTGACTGACTTCTTAATCTCAGCCTTCTTTCATGTATTTATTCAGTAAATCACTGTTTTGTTGGTTCATGTAGGTGAAAGTGGGCCCTCAGTGTCTCTTTCTGCACCTCGGGATCTGGTCACCTCTGATGTCACAGCCAGAAGTTTTCAAGTCTCTTGGACTCACGCACCTGGAACAGTGGAGAAATACAGAGTGGTGTATTATGCTTCCAGTGGAGGAAAACCAGAGGAGGTGTGTGTATTTGTGTGTGTGTGAGTTGCCTGGTTGAAGGAATAATTAGTTAAAGGTCACATACACTTTTAGAAATGTGTTTTTTTGCTTTAATTATTGCAGGTTTTATTTTGCTGTCATTGATTAATGTTATTTTCAGGTCCCTTTGTCTACATACTCTAAAGTTTATTAAGAAGGTAGGAAATGATAATAGAAAGAAACCGAAGGAAGAGCACAAAGAAAGAGTTCACAGGGAATGTCATTCAAATGACAGATGATTTTGTTTACAGGTTGTGGTGAACGGCGATCAGAACTCCGTGGTGCTGCAGCATCTGAACTCTGTGACAGAATATGAGGTGGCTGTGTTTGCTGTTTATAGTAACTCGGCCAGTGAAGCACTGAGAGGCAGTGAAACCACACGTGAGTGTTCCTTATTCATCCAGAATTCTGTAATCAATCTGAAGAGAACATCACTGTGTGTAATATCCACCTCTTTGGTATGGACCCTTTACATGATGTCCATATCAGAGGACAATATATGCTGTATGCAGTACACAGGTAAAGTTTGCATGTTCTCCTAATATCAGCATTGGTGTCCTCTAGAGTTCTGAGGGAGTGGGAGATAAAAAATAATAAACAATATGCAAAACACATGATTTCCGTGTGTCTCCTCTTTAACCAAAAGTAAACTTTCAAAAGTAAGAAATGACTCCTGAAAGTAAGCAGATAAAGAGAGAAGCCGTTCAGCTGTTGGGAAAACACGTGGTAAGCACAAACCCCTGTGATTAGCTTAAGCTGTGTATAGCCATTCCTCTGGAGCTTCTCTTTACTTTACGGAAACACGTCTTCAACATCTGCTCCATAGTTTGAAAACATGTCCCATTTAGCTTTAGAAACAGGCTGCAGTGTTGCGATAACACGTAAGACCCACTGAGTCACCTGCTTATTAATCACAAGTTCAGAGCTCTTCAGTCAGACAGGTCTGCAGTTTCTGTGGCATGTAGAGGGAGCGGCGCTGAACACAGGATCTGAAAAGAATAGAGAACCGTCTTTATATAAACATATAAATAGCACGATGCTCACCTTCAGAGTCACAAGGATTCATGTGTACATCTATAAAGGTGCATTAATGATATATTTAATTGGTTTCCATTAGGGGGCGCTACAGTCGATTATTGTTCAATATTTTTTTCCGATCCTTTATATTCTATGTATCTTATATATCCTTCATTACCCTGGACACCTGCACCAGTCCTCTCTCACTATCAACAGTAACTTTAGGGATGCACCTGTTGGGATTTTTTACATCTGTGCACATCTCAGTTAAGCTGCTTCTCTAATTTACGAGTTCCTGTTAGAGCAAAAGACGAAAGATCCCGCTTTAGTGAACTAGAGAGTGATGGGAATGGGAGTTAAGCTGGACTTAAGCCAGTGTTCTCACAAAAAACTTGAGTCTGTCACCTCAGTAAGCTCATTATCAGGGATTACGAACACTGTTTTATAATAAATGGACAGTTTGCAAAGTATTAAGTGCTAATCATAAGACAAGGGTTTAATGGAGTGTGTGTGTGTGTGTGTGTGTGTGTGTGTGTGTGTGTGTGTGTGTGTGTGTGTTCTTAGTGTCCTTGCCCATGGTGAATAATTTGGAGTTATATGACATCACACACAACAGTATGCATGTGCAGTGGACGGCTGCCGAAGGGGCCTCGGGGTACTTGATACTTTATGCCCCTCTGAGTGATGCTGGGTCAACAGACGAAAAAGAGGTGAGAGTAAAGATCTGCTTCAGATTTAAAATAAAATTAAATATCAAGCTTTGGCTTAAAGTGAAATAACATCAAAGTGTTTTGTGATCGCTGGTTAAAATTAAACCCATTAGTTTACATTGGTTGTACATGAACATGTTTCTTTATTATTGAAGCTCTTTCACTGATCTGTGTGTAAAGGATCTCATCGTGTGTGTGTGTGTCTGTGTGTGTGTAGGTCAAATTAGCCAACAGTGTCACTGAAATTGAGTTAGAGAGACTGACTCCCGCTACTGAGTACACCATCACTGTTTACGCCATGTATGGAGATGAAACCAGTGACCCCAGGACTGGTCAGGAAACCACGTGTAAGTCAGTGTGTGTGTTAAAATTTTTATTAAGTATAATGCCAGAAAATATCATAATAAGGTTTCATTGGTCCTGATTCCCTCCCTGTAGTACCTCTGACTCCGGCTCGTAACCTGCGCATCAGCGACGTCACGCACAGCTCTGCTAAGCTCAGCTGGGAGGAGGTCTCACAGAAAGTCAAAGGTTATCGCATCATGTATGTGGAGACTGATGGAGATCAGACCCACGATGTAAGCACATCCTCTGTGACTATAATTCATAATGACATACAGTAATCATGACATAATGAACCGTCTAAGATCCCCTTATTACCCATCAATGCTTCTGTGTGTGTGTGTGTGTGTGTGTGTGTGTGTGTGTGTGTGTGTGTAGGTTGAAGTGGGCCGGATTACAACAAAACTGCTAAATGACCTCACATCATCTACTGAGTACACCGTGGCCATTTACGCCATTTATGATGAAGGACAAGCTGATTCTGTTACTAACAGCTTCACAACAAGTAAGAATGAGCGCCATCTCTCTCTCGTTCTCTTTCACACACACACACACACACACACACACACACACACACACACACACACACACACACAAACACACGTCATTTACTTTTTTGCTATACTTAAGAACTAGATCAGCATCCATACAACATAAGGCATGTTTTAATGTACTAGATATAGGTTCTATTCCATCTTGATGTGTATGTTTGTGTGTGTGTGTGTGTTTGTGTGTGTGTGTGTAGAATATGTTCCTGCCCCTGGTAACATGCGAAGCAGCGACGTGACCACAGGCAGTTTCAGAGTTAACTGGAAAAGCTCAGCATCTGATGTTTCCATGTACAGACTCACATGGAGGCCGGCCGGTGGAGGAGAGACCAGAGAGGTGATGTCCACTTCATACAAAACACTCAGAATAAAGATTTGCACATTTTTATTAACCGTATTTTGTGTTGTTGAATGCAACACAGTTCATACTGATTTCATTCTACTTTTAATGATTATTAAGTATGAATGTATTAATTGATGGTATGAATCAGTAATTCATTGATTAATAGATGCAGCCCTCTGTAATTCCGATCATCTCTGCGTCTGTAGATGGTGATTGGTGGAAATCTGAACTCTCATGTGATAACTGGTCTGAGTCCATTGACGGAGTATGTGGTCAGTCTCACGGCTATCTACAGAGACAAAGCTGAGAGTAAAGCTGCTGTGCTCAGTGAAACCACAGGTGAGCTGCCTCTCATTCATCCTGCTCATCAAGAAGGAAACTTCAGAGTTTATTAGTTTCTCACATTGTCCTCGTGTTTTGTTTGATCCTGTCATTTATAAATGTCCTGCCATTTCTTCTATTTTGCATTTTTATATTTTAAAGTTGATCGGACAACAACAGCAGCGACCACGACCACTACACCTAAACCAGGTGGAAACATGTTCCTTTATTATGATTTTATATACTTATATACTATACTAAAAAATATATACTATATATATATATATATATATATATATATATATATATATATATATATAATTTTCTTATTATGTTTATTGTGAGGATTTTTTAAAACCTCATTATTAATCTTTTTGACCAGATTTCTTCAAAATAATTTTTTGGTTGGTTTATTTAATAGTGAAAGTGTAGATGTGTAGAACTTAGATTAGAACATCAGTACGTCATTAACATGAGCGAGTTTGTCCCTCTGCAGTGATCCGGTCAGGTGTGCAGGGTCTGCAGCTGAGTGACTTCACGACGTACAGTATGGGCGTGTCCTGGGACTCACTCGGTCCAAGCGTGCGGCAGTACAGAGTCTCTTACATAACGACACGCGGAGACCGAGCCGAACAAACAGTGAGTGCAGATTTCACCCCTAATTAAATGAAGTGTGAGATTTCACGCTGAACCTGCTCTGTTTTTAAACACGGCATCTGTTTAATGGAGCTGTTTTTAAATGTTTTGCGTGAGTGGGTTTAACGCATGGCTGGAGGCAGCCTGCTGGATTCCAGCATTAAAAACAAAAAGCCCATGTGATTACATGTTTTCATTAAGTGGTATATGGAGCTTCACACTTCACATACATTACATTCTGCCTGAAGTTTTGATTTGTTTTCAAAGCAGTGGTTTCCTCATAAAGTGCTTGGCAGAGGATCAGCACCACACATGGTGGGGACAGTTCCCATCTCAGAATTATGCTTCGGGGCTTCTTCATGGTTTGGTTTGATGTTTAAGAGTTTTTAGGGAAAAGACTGAAAATGTTCGGGTTCCTCATAGACGTTGTGCTCGCAACATTTGAGTGTGTGTGTGTTTGTGTGTGTGTGTGTGTGTGTGTGTGTGTGTGTGTGTGGCCCGGAGGTGTGCTGCTTATAAGTGCAAAGCTGTTCATAGCATATTTAAATAAATTTGTCATGCACAATTATCAAATATGCATTTAAACATAAAAAAACGTAATATTTTAAATAGTGTGTTTAATCACATACCACTGGATTATTATTACCTTTGATACTGCACTTGACTTTAATGAATTGTCAGTGAATCTGAAGATATTTTCCAAATAAATCAGATAAATTCTTGTTTAGTATTTAAATGAATGTAGACATGAGTGATATAAACTCCAGCACTGGCGCTTTGTTTTGTTTTTATAGGAATCCTCTAATACTGATTTATTTAACATTTTTAACACTATGTGTGTTTTATGTTTTGCAGATGATGGTTCCTGGTAATCAGAACTCTGTGGTTCTGCAGCCGCTGCTCTCGGATATCGAGTACAGAGTTAGCGTGACTCCAGTTTATGCCGACAGAGAGGGTCCCACCACCACGCGCTCTGCTCGTACCTGTGAGCACCTCTGAACTTATCATAGACTTAATGCTTAAGTCACCTTCTGTCCCTCCCCCATTAACATCTTACCCTCTCACTCTGTTAGTGCCTCTCAGTGCTCCCAAAGACCTCAGAGTGTCAGAGGAATGGTACAACAGATTCCGCATCAGCTGGGACCCGCCCCCTTCTCCAACTATGGGTTATCGGGTCACCTATCAGCCGACCTCAAGTAAACCTGCAGGCCGTCATATGATTACATTATTTAATTATAGTTCATTGCAAGTGGTTATTTTTTCTCACTTAGATGATCTAATATCAGGATTGTTTATGTAGTTAAGGGTTCGTAACAGCATAATAACTTAAACATCTTAAATATATTTAAATTTAACACAAAGACTGTTTGTGAATGATGTTTCAATAAGCTTTTTAAGGAGAGAACTATAAAAGCAGCACATTTGAGAATAGAGAGTTAATATTCAGGTACTGTTACTGTGAAATTATTTGAGTTTAATAAATGTACTGCGTTCAGCACCAGGCCGAGCTCTGGAGACATTCGTGGGGGACGATGTGAGCACCATGCTGATTTTAAATCTGTTAAGTGGGACTGAGTACAGTGTTAAAGTCATCGCCACCTACACCACAGGATCCAGCGACGCTCTCACAGGCCGCGCCAAAACACGTGAGTTACTGAACCACAACAAAAACTAAACTAAAACATTTACCTAACATTAAGTTTTCTACAATTTATTTTCATTAGTAGTTACCTTTAGAATTGAACAAATAAAATTAAAGTATAAAACACAGAATGTACAAACTTTTAACAAAACTTTATTTTACTTGTGATTTTTTTTTAAAGACGTCTGACAAACTCCCACCCGCAATTAGCACTCCAACACGCTCTCACTCTTTGTTTCGTGTTAATGACTTCCAGCTGATTTTTATTCCTTCAGGACTAATTAGTCTGATTTCCTTAGTAACCAGCGTCGTCTTCATCTCTTGTCTCGTCCTCTTCCTTCCTCGTGTTCTCCAGTTTATCTCGGTGTGACCAATCTGAACGCATACCAGGTGAGGATGAACAGCATGTGTGTCCAGTGGCAGCCTCATCCTCACGCATCCCGCTACCGCGCAGCCATCGAGTCTTTACTCAGTGAGTCCATCGCAGACGTGCAGCCATAAACCGCTTACATGTTTGTTAACGTAAACACAGTGTGACCTATGAAGCATGTTAACTAAAAAAGTTTTAACTTTAGCACTGATATAAAGGATGATTTGAGCCTGTAAGTTTAATCTGTCTCTGATATTCAGTAACATCCCACAGTACACACACCATTAAGATTTGTTACCCAAGTTGGTAAAACACATTGTAATGCTTTTTTAAGTGTGATTTTTTTAAGTTTTGTACTGTTCATTTATCCAGATGGACAGAAACAGGAGGTCAGGCTGGATGGCTCCACCACCCGGCATTGTTTTAGTGACCTGAGTCCAAACACGCAGTACAAAATCAGTGTGTATTCACAGCTTCAGGAGGCTGAGGGTCCCGCCGTCACCACCATCCAGAAAACACGTGGGTAACAGGTCCTTCACATTTCACACAAAGGTCTTGCACTAAACATTAATTCATAACGAAGGTCTTTAACAGGTTTAAACTTCACTAATGTGTGTACACCTGTGAATCTATGTTTTTAAATAATTTGTTTGAAAGTTCATCTGACAATTTGATGTGATTTTGTTCAACAGAATAATATAATACAGTATTTACTCTTTACTTACTATATAATTGTGTGTGTGTGTGTGTGTGTTTGTTTCTATAGTCCCCCTACCTACTCCTCCTCCCACCAGGCCCCCCACCACCACCCCACTCCCAACCATTCCTGTTGCCAAAGAAGGTAACATTCAGTAATCATAAAAATTGTGTTCTTACCTAATTTAATGTTTTGTAGGTTAGTGTCCCTAACAACTAAAATGTTGACCTATTTTGTCGTGTTTTTCTTAATAAAGCCTCTTTTTAAAGGAGTTATCTGTTTGATGAGCAGCATGAATATTACTATGATCCTTTTTTATCACAAACAGAATTTAAGTATGAACACCAGAGGCCGTTACCATGGAGACACAGCCTTTCATTACAACTGTTTGACTCCCAGTTCAGTCTTTAATACGATTTTTGTCAGAGAAACTATTTATTTCCCTTAGTTTTGAGGGGATTAATATATTTTAATCTGATTATCACTTTGCTTGTTTCTTTATCTCCATGTATCAGTTTGCAAAGCTGCTAAAGCAGATCTGGTGTTTTTGGTGGATGGCTCTTGGAGTATCGGTGACGATAACTTTCTGAAGATCATACGCTTTTTGTACAGCACGACCGGAGCGCTGGATGTAATCGGGCCCAGCGGCACGCAGGTTAGGGGCCACATGAATGCCCAGCTCTCGTCTTCTGTTACAACCCAGTTATTTACTGTTCTTTGATGTTTGTAAATATTCTGAAAATGTTTATTCCCTGCTTTCGTGCTGGGATAGGCTCCTGTACCTTCTTAATGAATAAGCAGTTTTGATATTAGTAATCTGAATATCTCTCATTACGTGGCTGTACCTCTCTGTGTGACTGACTGCAGGTGGCCATAGCCCAGTTCAGTGATGATGCTCGCACCGAGTTTAAGCTCAGCTCTTATGATAATAAGGAAAGTCTTCTGGATGCTATTCAGAGAATTTCTTATAAAGGGGGAAACACTAAAACAGGTAACAATGCCAGATTATTTTCCTTTAACTGTTTACAGGAGCTTAATGTTGATATTTCACTCCTGCAGTTTTGTCCTTAAAACATCCTGCTCAACTTAATAACGACCTCCAAACCTGTAATCCACAGGAAGAGCCATGCAACATGTTAAGGATGCCATCTTCACCCAGACTGGGGGAAGCAGAAGGGGCGTGCCCAAAGTGCTGGTGGTGCTGACAGACGGCCGTTCTCAAGACGATGTCAACAAGATTTCTCAAGAGATCCAAATGGAGGGTGAGCCACATGTCTGTGCTGAAGCATGAGATGGGTCCTTATAAAATCCTTTACATTTTATAAAGTTTATTTTACAAATTATTAATTAATCAGAGGCATCAAGGTACATTTTAATAGATTAAAGTGAGTAGAATAAGCACCTTAAAGGAGAACTCCGGGTTCCACAGCAGTGAGCTCATTTTAGTTTTACGAACTAAAAGAAAACCTGCACCTTGTGAGCAGTGAAATAGGTAAAAAAAAAAACCCTCTGTAATCTATAAAAATTAATTCATTATAAAATGTATGTGCAGGTTACATTGTCTTTGCAATTGGCTTTGCGGACGCTGACTACGGAGAACTGGTGAGCATCGCCAGCAAACCCAGCGAGAGACACGTGTTCTTTGTGGATGATCTTGATGCTTTTCAAAAAATCGAAGAGAAACTCATCACCTTTGTTTGTGAGGCTGCATCAGCGAGTAGGTCTCTCTCTCTCTCTCTCTTTCTCTCTCTGTCTCTCTCTCTCTCTCGCTCTGTCTTGTATTAATATTTAAATTATAATTGTTGATTTTCTTCATAGCTTGTCCATCTGTGTCCATGAGTGGCAGCACACTTCCAGGTTAGTGGTGCATTATCAGTTATACAGCTGCATACTGTGTGTTTATATAAAATATTATGAACGTTTTTATATGCACTTAAATATATATATATATATATATATATATATATATATATATATATATATATATATATAATCATTATCATTAATCGTAAAACTTTATACACATTTATTACTTGAGATTAAACGACATCAGATCTCATTGTAGGAAAAATGCCAGTCTTCCATCTGTCTTTTGAAAGGTTGTTCTTTACCCCCAATACTCATGATTATGATTCCTAAACCCTGTAATGTGACACACTCACACTCATCTTGAGTGTGCCCTCCACTGATTATAAACTTTTGAGATATTATGGTCTGTCTACAATACAAATCCGGAACCTTTTTAACGACAGGTTTTCGTATGATGGAGATGTTCGGGCTGGTGGAGCATCTCTACAGCAACGTGGAAGGCGTTTCCATGGAACCGGGAACCTTTAACAGCTTCAACAGTTTTAGACTCGCCAGTGACACTCTGCTGGCCCAACCTACTAAGTACACACACACACACACACACACACACACACACACGTTCTTTACCTTGTCTGCACGCACAGACCTGCATTTCTCTTTCTATCACACACTCAGTTTAATCCACTGTTTGTATCTTTGTTTCTAAATAAAAGGATATCATGATATTTTTGGGCTTAATGAAAGCACCAGCGCTGCCATGTGTTCACTTTAATCACAAAGTCTGCCACATGGTACGGCTTTATTTAACCTCCTCTCTTCACTTTGAGGTGGAGACAAAGTGTAAGGTGTAAAATTACAGAGATGCAGTCGATTGATCTGTAATGCCCCTTGAACATGGTTCACATCTTATAAAACATCCACTTGATTATTAACTTACACAGTTTATCTTTGATTCGGGTATAATAACTGTGTGTGTATATAAAAGCATTAATTACACGTGTGAAGTCTGTTGGGTTATAGAGTGACAGGTGGAGGGACAGCCAGGAAGAAAGGTTCAGGAACGAGCTCATGCTCTCTGGTTAACATCACATTAAAGGATTATTGATCCTTACTGTGTGGTTGCTGTAGTAATGTGTAAATATCCTCTATAGTCTACAGGAAACACTACAATGAATTTGAATTCTAAACCTCTGTAATCTGGAGTTGGCAGATTTTAATCCCGAATATCACGACTGATTTACTGATTGCTCAGGTCGTGATCGTGAGTGCATAAGCCGCCACATCAGGCTCTGTTTGTCTTCACCATCTGCCATTTAGCATTCAGCTTTGCATTCCGCTCAGTCCTCTGCGTTTGCATGTGTTTGATCTCCACTCTGTGCTGCCAATGCCAGGTTCATCCACCCCGAAGGTCTGCCATCTGAATACACCATCACCATGCTGTTTCGTCTCCTTCCACAAACGCCCGAGGAACCATTTGCTCTATGGGAAATCCTCAACAGTGTAAATAAGCCCTTGGTGGGCGTCATCCTGGACAGTGAGTAGAGAGAGAATGTGTCTGTGTCGGTGTGTGGATTTTACAAACCTGCAGAAACATCGCTCTGAAAATTCATCGGAATCGTTTTCTGTTTGCAGATTCAGGAAAAACATTAACGTTTTTTAATAACGACTACAAGGGTGATTTCCAAACGGTGACTTTCGAAGGTCCTGAGATTAAAAAGGTCTTCTATGGCAGTTTCCACAAGGTTGGTACGGTTTTATGATGCATGGGATACTCCAAATAAACATGAGCGTTCATCTCGTTAATGCAGAATATCAGAAATATTACATAATGACCTACAATTAATCAGAAATCATTTACTAATTAATTAAGTGTTCAACTCTAAAGCTGCATGGGACCTTTTCAAAACACTAATCACACATCTCTGTTGTTTTATTAATTTTTTTTACGTTGTTATTATCAGGAAATGACCTGTAATTAACTTCCACCTAAACTTGCCACAGTGGACTCTTCAAAAAGACCCTTAACCCTTAATCATGTCCGACCCTGTGCTCTGACCCCAACTATTAAACTGGGTTACATGTATGTCTGCATATGATGTAATATACAGCTCGTACTGAACGTCTCAGTTATCATTCTGTGTGTCTTTGTCTCTGTAGTTACATATAGCAGTGAGTAAGACACTGGCCCAAGTGATGGTGGACTGTAAACTGGCTGGAGAGAAGGTCATTAATGCTGCTGGCAACATCACCACGGATGGTTTGGAGGTTCTGGGTAGAATGGTCCGATCCAGAGGGGACAAGGACAACTCGGCTCCGGTATGCATCAGGTTTCCCTTTGTCTGTCTGGAATTCTGTCCTGAGCTAATTTGATTTTTTTATATATAAGAAACACAAATGTGATTTTTAAAAAATTTTTTATTTATTTTTGGTCCAGGGGTTTTGGTGGAATTTTTGCTGGGATAGGCTCCATCAGACCCAATGACTTTATCAGAGCTGTTTGTGTAGAACATGTTAGTGTAGAGTGAATGAACAAACCGTGTTATTTTAGTAAGAAATACTTTCAATAGTTCAGTTATAAAGAATGATGTAACGACAAGTGGATGTCAAAGTGTGTGTGTGTGTATGTGTGTGTGTGTGTGTGTGTGTGTGTGTGTGTGTGGGTGGCTGTGTGTGCGCAGTTCCAGCTTCAGTCATTTGATATTGTGTGTAGTACATCATGGGCTCGTCGAGACAAGTGCTGCGATCTTCCAAGTCTGGTGAGTTCATCCCTGTTTTGTGTGAGTGTGTGTACACAATATATATTTATATACTGTGTGTGTGTGTGTGTGTGTGTGTGTGTGTGTGTGTGTGTGTGTAATTACTTTGATGCACAGATTTCATCAGTTGTTTTTTTCCATATTAAACACTTTAAAAGCGATCACCTCGATTTGATTGTTGTTTAGTTGAAAACTTTGTATTTCAGAGAAAGGAGGCGGATTGTCCAGCACTACCTCGAGCTTGCACATGCAGTCAGGACAGCAAAGGACCTCCTGGACCTCCTGGACCACCGGTAAGGGTTTATGATGTTTAATACCGTGGTATGCATGTTTGTATGTTCTCCATGTGCTTGTTTTTTTTTTTTGAGAGGTCTGCCCATATAGTGATGTATAATTGTCCATGTATGATTGTGCCTTTTTAGGGTGGTCCTGGTATCAGAGGATCAAGAGGAGATAGAGGAGAACCGGGTCCTGTGGTACTGCACCTTTATTACCAGTTATTCATTTCACAATCGTTAACAGCCTTTACACTGGATATGTGTTGTCATGGTTATGTGTCAGATTGTGTATCTATGTGTGTTCGATAGGGTCCAGTGGGTCCAGTAGGAGTTGCAGGAGTACCAGGCCCTCAGGGGCCTTCTGGCCCCCAGGGTCCAAGTGGTCGCTCCATCAGAGGTCCTTCGGTACGGTGTAATAAGACTTAAAAATTTAACATCATGTGTGATGTGTATGTGCAGCGTAATCACGGCATTGTTTTAAAAAAACCTTCACATCATACAAAACTGAGGGCAGCCAGTGAACGGGGAGGGGGTGTTTGTTTTCATGGCTAGTTTAAAGAGCCGGGTGCCGCCGGCGGGAGCTGCACTCTGCACTTCAGTGTTGTTGCTGATGGGTGTATCGATTAAACCTCTGTCTGCATTACATTGATTTTGAGATGGAGGCTAAAATGTCCTGAAAGCTGTAGGACATTTGTTATTGTTTATTTTGAGGTTAGGGGAGGGGTTTATTCAAATTCTAAAGTTCATTACTTAATTTGAGAAATGCATTAGCATCACCGCATATGATCTTTAATTGTAAATACAGCCAGCTCTCTTATACATTAAAGCATTATAGGAACACAATGAGAACAAGCATCTACATATGTTTTAATGGAAATCGGTTACTTTGATGCTGTAATCACTAATTAATTACATAATTCATAGCTGGCCAGTGGAGACTTGTGAATGGCTTGACAAATGTGTGTGTGTGTGTGTATATAGGGTGGTCCCGGTGAGAGAGGAGAGAAAGGAGACGTAGGTCAACAAGGTCCTCAGGTAAAGTTTTACTGTGTGATTTTATTTACTGTAATAATAAACAGTGTTGACTGTGTGTTGCATATTCAATTGAACACTGATGTATTGTTAGATTATAGCGGTGGATAACGTTCATATGTCCAGTTTAAAGTTTTTGAACTTTAGTTATCAGTTTCGACAAAAGTTTCCACCTCCATCGGTTTCCCCTCACGCCGTTTATTTGTTGTCCTTTGCGCCGCTTTGATTCTGAGCCTCTTTAATCACATATTGCTCTATTTCTCTATTGTGCACAATAGGGAGTGCCAGGAAATCCAGGAACCCCAGGACGGGAGGGACCTCCAGGACCCAGGGTGACCTTCTGTTACAGTTAGGCAGCATGTTGATGCAGAATGACCTGTGATTATTTAATAATGAATGTTTGTTCATTAGGGTTTGCTGGGTAAAGATGGTCCACAGGGCAGAACAGGTCCTCCAGGAAGTACAGTAAGTTCAGATCTCTGTCCATTTCATCGTTAGGCTGTTAATGTGAGAGGTCAGTGTACACCCCGTACACCCTGAACAAAAAAAATGCTTAAAGCCCAAACTGCAGAATGAATGAGCTTGCAGATTACCAGCAACTAATATACACATGAGATAAATAAATATATTGGGCCAGAAATAAAGCAATAGTATTAATTTTTTGGGGGTTACGTCTTTAATAAAACAAACTCCTGAATGATAATTTAGTTTTTTTGGTTCTACTATAATTAGAATAATCATCCCTCTTATTTTATATTTCTGGAGAGAGTCTTTGTTTAGTAAAAACACCAGAACAACCGTCCCTGTTATGATCTTTTAAGCTCTCGCTGTGAAGTAATCACATCGTTCACAAGGCTCCTCTCTTTGATCACGCCTTCCCTTTCCTTTCATCTCACCACCGTCCTATAAATCCTATCTTTTTGAAGTGGATTTGAGCCACTGTGTGTTTTGACAGCTGCTGTCTGCTCTCTGCAGGGAGGCCCAGGAGCTCCAGGAGCACCGGGTGAAAACGGCCCTCCCGGAGCCACCGGAGGCCAGGGCCCACCAGTAAGAAAAGAATGGAATGCCTGTGTGTGTGTGTGTGTGTGTGTGTGTGTTTACTTAACACCTATTAAAATGGTAGCTCTGGATCTTACATCTGATTGACACAACACAGCGTCTATGATGTAACAACATTATGTAAGATGTTATGATATAAAAATAATAGAAACAATAAATGTAAACCGAGGTGCTGAACCTAATAATGTGGCAGGTGGAGGTTACTGTGTAAGGATCCAGAATCACTTATAAACATTCATACAGCACTATACAATGACTGACACACTACACACTGCACTACAGATTGATTTAGAAATGCAGTTTGAGTAGAACCAGGCTCTGTGTTTTTAACTTATTGTTTTCTTTTACGATGTGCCGTATTTGCAGTGAGCCTGAACTACTTTTTCATATTTGAAGTGTGGGATCAATGGGGTAACAATAAAAACACTTTTTGTGTGTTTCAGGGCCTTCCAGGTACCAAGGGAGACAAAGGGGAGAGAGTGGGTACCTTTTATTGTATTTATAAGGCATTATTTTTTCTGTATAACCTGAATGCTTTGTAATGGTGATGATTATGGTCTGTCTGCTGAACAGGGAGACACACAGTCCACAGCATCGGTTCAAGCCATCGCCAGACAAGTGTGTGAACAGCTCATACAGAGTGAGTTATTACCTAAAAAGTTCAAATATAAAGTGCAGGAGAGTCCTAACGAGCAGCACACTATTTAATACAATTTAATTGCTTTATAGTTTTGTTTTTCTGTTTTAGGCCATCTGTCCCGTTATAACTCCATCCTCAATCACGTCCCGAGGCAACAAGCAATCTCGGTCCGCACGGTTCCTGGGCCTCCGGGTGAGCCGGGGCGGCCCGGTCCTCCAGGACAACAAGGGGAACAGGGTCCGTCCGGCCGGCCAGGGTTTCCGGGAGCTCACGGAGAAAATGGCCAGCCAGGAACTAGAGGTGTTATAAGAGATCTTAGAATTCAAGCAAAACTATTGTTATAAATAAAATTCAAACAATATTACTGTTAACACTTCTCAAGGCTGTGAAGCTTATTGGCCCTCGCACATTTCAAGTTTATGTGATCATGAGACATGTTTACTTTATTAAATAATCATGCTAGTAAGAAAAAATTTGTAAGATGGATTCTTGCATGCAGAATTTAGCTTGAGGGCCAATAGACAGAGTAACAGAATCTCCAGGGCTTGAGTTTGTACTTACTGTATGTCATGTATGTGTGGTTGTGTAATCAGGGCCTCCAGGTGAGAAGGGAGAGAAGGGAAGTTCGGGCATTGGTGTGCAAGGACCAAGAGGACCTCAGGGGCCTCCAGGTAAATAATATCAGTAAAAAAACTTTATTCATATTGCATCTTTTGTTCCAAATTAGTTCTGAAATCTCAAATTGCATTACATTCACATTATATAAAAATATATCAGGTTTTAATACACAATTCAAATAACAGAATTATATAATTACTGATAATGACACATGAAGCAGACTTTAATAAAGTAGAGATCAGAGTACAAACTAATAATAATAAAACTTTAAAAAGGTTTAATGACATAACGTTCTGTTAATGATGATGTGTGTTCACTCCTTTAGGTTCTCCAGGCGAGGGGAGGACTGGCAGTCCTGGCCCAGCAGGTCGTCCTGGTAACCCTGGTGGCGCTGGTAGACCGGGTACCCCGGGTCCTGTAGGACCCGCTGGACCGCCCGGCTACTGTGACCCGAACGCTTGTGGGTACGGTGTGGCAGGTGAGTCTTCATCTTCAGTTCCATTAATCCAGATAGGACTGATTAGGATTCCAGATTAATAGTGGATTAATAATAGTGATTAATTAACTTATTGCTGATTCATTGTTTTTATTTTAGATTGTTTTAAATATTGTGTTTCTACCGTAGCTTTTTGGATCTCTGGTCCAATGCACACTGACGCAAGTGCTGCATTATTGCTGAGTGTGTATATTTGTAATAACTCTGTGATTGATTAATCACTAACTAAGCATTTCTTGATGTAATGCTTAACTCTGGATGGACTAAGTGCATCAGCGTGGGAGTGTCATCCGTGGCTCTGTTCACATCTGGCAGTAACGTAGCTTTAACCAAAGTTCAGAACCTCAAACTGTTTATTTCTACATTTCTTGAGTCTGAGCAGATCAATGGCTGATGTAGAACGTCTACGCTGGGCTTCTCCTCAGCCTGAGATGCTGAAACGTTCTCACCCAGCGTTTGGTTTTCTGTTCTGTTTTGTTGATGATGCTCGACTCGCGATTTGGAAAGCCGTCCACTGGCGATCGGCAGACACGAACGTTCATGCCGGATGTGATGAGGGTTCGAGATGACACTGTCTATCAGCTGCTGATTTAATAAATAATCTCAAGCATCTGCAGATTTATGCAATGCTTGTATCGGATTCGATTTCCTGCAGCGTTTCTTTATCAATGTGATGAAGAAGCATCTACAGTCAGTGATTCAGTTAAAGTCATGCATGGAACAATCACTGTGACCTCACTTATACGTCTCTCTCTGTTTCTCTTTATCCACTCTGTCTGTACACCTGTCTTCATGGTTGTTTCTCCAGTCGAAGACCAACAACAGTTTGTAAATGATTTCTGAGCTGCCGCTCCGTTCACGTGTGCGCACGCTGCTGATGGTGCAGGGCGCCGTGAGTCTCCCCTCAACAGACTCGTAATCCTCTGATTAGGAAGCGTTACCTCTCGGTCTAACCCTCACACGCTGTAGCTGCGTCCGTCTGCACATGCTCCACTCGAATCGCTGCTTTAATCTACAGAGAAGTTTACACTCTATGGACAAAGGTATTGGGACACACCTCTTAATTATTAAATCCTAAAGTTCTGTTAACGGCCTCTCTGTTCAAGCATCAAATAAAATAAGGTCCATAATGACATGGCTTTGGGGTGGAGAACTGACCCTCACTGAGCTGAAGACTGACCCTCACTGAGCCCTGACCTCCACCTCATCCACCATCTTATGGACAAACTAGAGTGGAGCAGCCCCTCGTCCAACATCAGAGCTCAGAAATAAACACAGACACACTCCAAATTGTCGTGTAAAGCCTTTCCAGAAGCGTGGGAGTTCCAACACTTTTGTCCATGCAGTGAATTTAAAGTGATGACTACAGAACGTTGTATTTCCCATTGATGACATTTTAAATGTATAATAATTGAGCCAAAGCAGCCGGGTGGCGTAGTGGTTAGCATGTTCTCCTCGCAGTGCTGGGGATGTAGGTTCCAATCCCGATCTGGGTGGAGTTTGCATGTTCTCCCCCGTGTCCATTTCCTCCCACAGTTTAAAAACATGGATTCAAGGTAAATTGAGTGAGTGTGCCCAGCGATAGATTGGCGTCCTGTCCTGAGTGTGATCCTGAGTGTTCTGCCCAGCGCCCGAAACGTTCTCCTCTGGATTGGCATGAGCGACCCTGATGAATGAACGAATTTCAGTTCAGTTCACAGGAAAAAAAAGGAATGTGCACATTAATACATAGTTTCATAATAATAGTAGTAATAATAATGAGTAATAATGAGCCCATTTCCAAACTAACCTCTGAATCGTTGAAGCTTTGAGCTGTTGCATGGCTTCTTCACCTCTACGCCGTTGTTCTGTCAGTTGTTAAATGTTTGCTTTGCTTCGTGAACCGGTCTGATGTTTTCTGCTGAAGCACAAAGTTGTGCTCTACATGCAGTTTCAGTCTTCTGTAAAGCCCCTTTAATCGGATGAATGTTACTAACCCTCGTGTGTAGTGATGAGGTTGTCATCGCTGTTGCGCTTGGTGGTGGTCAGCAAGGCTTTTTCACGGTGACGTGACTGACAGCGATGTTCCCATAGCCCCGGCGCAACCCAATACTTTCCAAACCTACGGTCCCGACGAGGGCGAAGAAGTGGAAGAAGATCACTACGGCAACTTCGGCTCGCACAATGGCTACTACCAGCCAAACTACCCCGAGCACCATCCGGTGGAGTCCCACGAGCCGTTTGTAGTGGACGAGACTGTGGAAGAGCTGCGCTCTCCGGGGATCCAGCGTATGACGCGCAGCGTAGGAGGTCAGGGGGCAGAAAGGGAGGGGCAACCAGAACGAAGAACTGCCCACTTCTGACCTCACGAAGGAAACGGTATCAGCACCCAACCTTTTCATGTGATGTAACAGATGATGCACTGCACCAGGCATTATGTTAAGATGTAGGCTACAGGTCGGTAACGTTTCTTCATCCTGTGGTGACTGCAGGACATGTTGTAGAGTTTAATGTAAAATTATCCAAGTGAGGCATGAAATCCAATCACAGAGAGTTTGAAGGTTCAGACAGATTTATACCTGATGAAAACTGAGTTTGGTTTAGTGCATCAGTTATGGACATCTTCAGATAACATGCTCACACAAAGTGCAGCATCAACATGGCAGTTACCATGATGGCACCAGAACCACGTACCTGCCGTCATACCTGTTTACTGTCCACCTTTTTTTTTTTTTTGCTGCTATTGCAGAATTTTATGTTCACGACTTTATAAGTGCTGCCTCATTTTCTGGATGTGGATCTGAACATCCTTTATGGCCGTCGTTCTCCGGTTTGCTCTGTCTGCGTTAAACACAACGAGTAGGTCTCGAGTCGGAGGGCCGTTACGGTTCCCATGAGTGTGCTTCCATTTCAAATGGTTTTAATATTGTTTACTTTCTGATTCATCACTGCTGGTGTTTTTTTTACAGGGATACACTACATTTAATAAGCGCTGATCTGCAATGCTTTAATGTTTATAAAACTCAGTCTGGCTAATAATGTAGGAATATCAATGATATCATGATGCTTCATATGTCTGCATGTGATTATCACGTTATAATGCCACTTAATGTAATTCCACTGGTTGAACACATGAGGGCGCCGTGCTGGCACTAGATTAGGGCAGTTTATTTCAGATCCTAAGGGATCTGTTGTGTTGAGTCAGACCGATATTCAATTAAATTCAGAATCAAAGCAGTGCAGTTGTACTGTATGAACAGCAAACACGGGACACGCCAGACTTTTTTTTTCTCGTTGTCTTTAAGCAGGTAGCATTAATATCAGACTCACCCAACCGTGTCTTTATAGTCCTTTCTTTATTTCACATTAATCAGTGAGAACGAACCACAGATACAGATGTACATAGGACCTGAGACTGAATAAATTAATGAGTCTGAATCATGGATGAATTAAAGGTGAATTCCTTTGTTTTAATCAGTACCTTTGTGCTTGCATCGTGTGTGCCGTCCGGTCGATCAAAAATGATGGAATGTGACATTTTATATAAATCTATTTTTTATTTAATAAATGAAAAACATTGAAAGGAATTCATGTCTTCAGTTGGGTTGATTTTGATTGCTTTTTTTCAGTGAATCACTGCTTTGTGTTTAGTGTTTAGATTTTTTTTTACTGAATAATGTATTAAAAAAAACACCTTTGTACGAATCTCTGCTGTTTTAGTTATTTTAGATCCAGAGTTTGCGCTCGATCCGAGGGGACAGTGATGTCTTTCATAACCTGGTGAGGATGCTGCTGTTCTTTCTAACTAATCCATGAGCCCTGGTTCTGTTTTTTTAACATGATCATGTCTCATTACAGTTTTTGTTCAGTTTCAGGTGCCTGGTTTTGAAGCCTGGTGTAGATTTCAGGTAAGAGCACTTGTTTAAGATGATTAACCTGGAACTGAATGCTTGATTTGCAGAATAAAGCCATTGGGAGTCTCTAATTCTGCTCTTGTTCAGCGGTGACGGACATGTTCGGTCTTGATCCTGCATGCTGACAGGTATTCAGGTCAGATGGAGGTGTGGAGAGGAACAGAACCAGAGCGAGTTTGGTGTGAGCCAGAGCCCACAGGCAGGATGTGCACCGACACACAGCAGACAGACGCCACCGCCGTCGCCGTCCTGTATCCTTCTCATTGCTTTTCTTCGAGCCTCTTACATCATCTGGATGTTTTTGTTCTTGAAATCTTCTCCTTGTGGAAATGAGGTTCCCCAAAACCAAAAGGGTTTCTCTGCTGGACAGTTCAGTTCAGTCCAACATCATGGATCAGTGCAGTAGACGCCTTATGCCACCTGTCACTCAAATTACTCAAATTAAAAAAAAAAAAAATTGATAAAAAGTTGATGCTTGTTTAAATTCTGCAAGTTAAATTAAGATAATTGTTCATTTACAAGTGAACTTGCTGCCCCTTTCCTGCTCCTGGTACGAACGTTAGTTAAGCAGCCTGTATGCATCTTTTACAAAGTCTAAATCCAGCTTTTAAAACGTTACCTCAGTGCTGACACCTGCTGGTGAGAGTGTTAATGACGCTCAGTCTGCGGTGTGATGTGCAGTTAGGTTGAAAATGAAGCCACTGTTAAAATTAAAAATGTGAAAGCTGTATTTTATTTTAGTTTAAACAACTAAACTGCAGCAGCAGGTGTGATCTTAATGTTCTGATGTGTTTTTTCTGGAGAAAATGTCCATGAACCATCTACTTAAATCCATTGTTTTTTTTAAATCTTGTAGTACCAGTTTACAGGAAACCTTATATGTTAATGATTCAGTCATTGTCTTTTACCATGGCAACCAGAGCTTTATATATATACATAACTATTTATATATTACTCACAACTTCTCAGATCATGGTTTTTGTTGTTGATCTGAAACCCTCAGCTCAGTCTGACAGGCCATGAGGTGAACAGTTTGATGCATCAGCGTTTCTGAAGGTGAACAGAGAGGAGTGAAAGGGTAAATGTTTGTTAAGTATGTTTAACATGCTTATTTATTTCTGTCTCCTCCTCTTCCTTTGTCTCGGTTCTGTGTTTTCTATCTGACTGTAGTTCCTTGAATTCAACGTGCCCCTTGCACCTGCACACCCCAGGAGTCCTGCAGTGTCACGTCGAGATAAAAAGTAAAACCTCTTTAATTACAGTTGTACGGAGTTAAGTAAGCCCACATCTCACAACGTGCGTCTTTAATTGGGATTCTGTCGCTTCAGAAATCACATCGAAACCGTTTCTATTTCCAAATCTTCCTTTTATTAGAGACTGTGTGTTTAACATGTGCAAGTTTAAACGAGGACCAATGAGAGAGCAGCAGACCTGTCGTCTAGGAAGCTCATTTATCAGTACAGTTGTACATGGCTGAATCTTTTGTTAGACCGCAGACTTTAACCCCTGCTGGGAACCTTAATGTCCTCCCATTAGATTTGTTCCGCTGGCAACGGTGGTCTGGATCGGGGTTGCCAGACTGGCTCGACTGGCTCGCCTTTTTAAAAGGCACACCACCATAAGCCAGCCAAACCTGGAAGAACGTGGTGCTTAAATTACACCAAGCCAACCAGGTTTTTCCAGTCCGCCGGTTAGAACTACACCAGCATCGAGGGAAAAAAAAGCTCGGTCGAGCAAACCAGACCTGAAACCTTGATTTGTCGGCTTTGTGTCTCCACGGTGGCTCCTGTAATTGGCATCACATTGGGCTGAACACTTGAGCATGAAGCCGAAATATGAACAGACACACACAGGGGCGAGACAACGGAATTCATCAGCGACTTATTTCTGCCAAATCTGCATATAAATGCGAGTACACACCATGACAGTCCTCATGAATAAATTCATTACGGTGCCCAACATCTGCCAACACACACACACACACTTTCATGCACACAGTAAATTCACGGTAGCCGCTCTTTACCGTCACACAGAAACGCAGTCATGTGATTCTTTATCCATAAATTTATCCTAGTATCCAGCATTTGCCAAAACACATACGCAGGTCTTTACACACACATACGTGTCCAATTAGTCCGAGCTGTCAGTTTTATTGTCTGTGCTCGGCTCCAGCCGCCGTCTCGTCTGTAATGGAGAAGGTTTGTTGTAGTGCTGGAACGGGACGAGCAGCGTGTGAAGTAAATGAGGCCATTACAATAAATTAAATCATTATTAACTAGTCCATTAAAAACATATTAGTCTAATGGTGTGCTGCTGAAATGCTGCACATAACGATGACTTACGCCTGTTACTCAGAACGGCAACATACCATGTGGAACCAGATGTGGAGATCAGGTCTGAGGTCTTCGTACGTGGACCGTACGGTGAGATCGTTGTGACTGTTGACAGATGAGAGGTTTGTTTTTGGGGTGTTTGGTGAAAATACTGAATGTCTCCACATTACAGACATCTAAGGGTTGATCATCCCACCGTTTGGCAGCAGTGATGGCTCCATGGTGTGAGAGAAGCGAGCGATGTGAAGGAAATCTGTGGAGATGAGTTCAATAAGGAGGAGCAGATCAGGGTCTGTACCTCCACTCCTGCTTTCTTCTACCACCAGTAGAGGTCGCTGCTGTATGTAGGCCATAGGTCAGATATGGACTGGTGTGTGTGTGTGTGTGTTTGTGTGTGGAGAGGCCCTCAGGCTGGAATAGAACTTCACGCCCACTGTTTAAACTCAGCTCCAGTTAATGAAGGTGTTAAACTGATGGACATGGTCCTCTTATTGTATAGTTTGCATGTTCTCCTCTCCCATAGCACAACGACGTGGTCTGAGCCTAATTTCCACTGGTGTGACTGTAACTCTGTGTCTGCTCTGCAGTGGACTTTTTGCCTTATGAGTACCGGGATAGGATCTAGAAAATGAATCATATACAAAAGAATCTGTGCAGCAGTTGCAATGTTTGACAGGTTATTGATTTAAAGCTTAATCTAATTACAAAGTAGTTACCCCGCTTCAGTGCCGTCTTTAAAAAACGGAGACGTTTCCAAAAATAAAGCCCATTATTTGAAATGGGGCACGACTCGACGACCGACTTTAAAATAGTGCGAGGAGACAGAATGGGGTTTCAGACTAAAAATGTTTGACCATTTTTAGAGCCTCATTTATGACGGCGCTCTGATTTATTACTGGAGAGCAAACGGAAATCTGGACCTGAACGCCAGAGGGCGCCGTTCCACACGTCGACTGCGAAATTCAGCGTACACATGCAGCACGTGCGAAATGGATGGGTCGTTATGAGTGTTTTATGAAGTGCTGTGTTTATGACTCCATAACAGCAGTGTGACGCAATGACATCACAATCCCGCCCAAAGTAATGAACTCCACCCACCTCACATACTGCGCATCACTAATCATATTAAACATCAGTCTTTAGCTCGTTTAGTCCATTAATTGGTGGATTTGGGTGGCTGTCTTGTGATGGATGGGCAACCTGTCCTGTTTTCATCTACTGTGAGCTGGAATAGGTTTCTCAAAACTTATAATATTAAAGATGTATGTCCTCAGAATAATTTGGATGTTCCCCACCTTCTGAGTTCTCGTTGGCAGCTCTTGGGCTTATTAGTGTCAACACGTCCATTTCACTCGCCCCTGCTTCGTTAATAAGGCATCATGAGCTCGGCTACAGGACTAATAACGGCTTGATAACGGAGGCATCGCGGATTCAGATCCGCTGAGTGACGCATCTGTTTATTAACAAGCAACTAACGAACGAGTCATGTTGAGGGAGAACATACTCATACACACTCAGTAAGAATGTTAAGGCTTTAAATGCATCATGTTTACAGAAGCCAGCGATGGATTGACTTCCTGTCCTGGGTGTATCTGCCCGGCGCCCGAAATGTTCTCCTCTGGATGGGCATGGGAACCCCCCGCCCCACCCCCCCCCCCGCGACCCTAATATAGGATAAAGCGGAAGATAATAGATGGATGTTTACAGAAGCTCCAGTAAGAGAATCTTTACTCAGCCCTCAGCTTCACCTCCTCATCTCTGAGTTTAATATATCCACTTCACTGATCAGACAGATGGGATTTGTAGTTTTCTAATTCCAATCTGTAGTCCATCTGTTTCTTTACATATTCTGTTTGTGCCGTTTACTCTGTTCTCTGATGAGCATCACCATGGACTGAGCAGGTATTATTAGGGTGGCGGATGATGTTCAGTACTGCAGTGACCCTGACATGGTGGTGCAGGTATGTTACGCTGGAGTTTACACCCTGTATCCACCTTACTGCTGCACCATGTAGAGGTAGAATCTGTTACAGCACAGGTTGTGTTAAAAAAAACTCCAGCAGCATTGCTGTGTCTGATCCACTAACATAAGCACAACACATCTGCACCACCATGTCAGTGTGACTGCAGTACTGAGAATCATCCACCTCCCTAAGAACACCCGCTCTGTGGGGTCCTGATCATCAGAGAACAGAGCGAAGGCGAGTATGTAGAGATGGACTACAGAATGGAACTGTAGAACTACAAACTCCATCTGTATGACCATAATAGAGAAACGGTGAGGTGAGTGTTTAATGGAGATGCAGATGAGCTGTGAGCTCATTATGAAAAGACCATTTATAAAATACGCTAATTAGATAATAATTACAGATGACGTCATTACCAGCATGTCTTTAATGAAACCAAACCGAGTTTATTCAGTATTACAGTAACACACTGATTAAATTATGGGGTGGCACGGTGGTTTAGTGATTAGCATGTTCTCCTCTCAGCACTAGGGATTCCCTGTTCGAATCCCAATCTGGGTGGAGTTTCCATGTCCTCCCCATGTCCACGTGGGTTTCCTCCGGGTTCTTGCCCCATATAGAGTGTGAGTGAGTGTGTGCCCAGCGATGGATTGGCGTCCTGTCCTGGGTGTATCTGCCCAGCGCCCGAAACATTCTCCCCCGGATGGGCATGAGGGCATGAGGACCCCCCCCCCCGCGACCCTAATGGAGGATAAAGCGGAAGCTGATGGATGGATGGATATTAAATTATATTGTGGAATTTGGTTGAATGGTTGTGCTCACCGGTTGTGTCACAGTCAGTCCCTGTTTTCAGTTCGTGGTTGTGGTTGAGCATCAGTCAGAATGCCGGGACGGTTGATTAAAACCTTTAGTGTAGCCCACGCGTGACGGGGAGCTGTGGAGCTCCGGACGCGTTGCTGCTGCTGCTGTGTGAGTTGTGTCGGCTCGGTGTCGGTGTGTAAGTCTCTGACGTGCAGATCATGTGGATCATGTGTTTTTTTTCCCTCACATCTCCGGCGCGGCACTTTCTCTCCTCTCTCCGCTTCGTCTTTAGGTTTCGCCCACAGTCTTTAAGGCTCTGACCGCCGCGTTCCGCCCGCTCTGCTCGGCTCTCGGCTCAGCTCTCGGCTCAGCTCTCTTTTATTTTTTTCGGAGACCAAACAGATTCGAAGGCTGAGTCGTTTTTTTGGGGGGGAAGCGTTCGCAGTCGACGTTCCGTTGCAGGTAAGTCGATCTGAGCGATTGCGCTTTTTTTTCTCTTTTCGGGGCTGCTCTGCGTCGCGCGCGCGCTGGAAGTTGGCGCGTGCAGCGGAGCCGCCGCGGCTCCGAACCCGCGGTCCCGCCGCCGTTCGTTTCTCAGTCTTTATTTTTATTTTATTATTTATTGTTATAACTAGTTTTCCGAACTGCCCCCGACGGCGTGCAGCGGGACGTGACGTCGTTATGTAAACACGCGCGTGCAGGGGCTCTGCGCGTTATATAAATGACATTTAGTTTGCGAACTGGCCGCAGAGAAGTGCCGCAACTTCTGCGCACTCACCGCGCGGCCCGGAGCGCCCCACGCGGACGGCCGATCGTGCGAAGCTCCGCCGCGCGGACTGCAACTTTGAAGATTAAAAGTGCCGCTGTTGCCCCCGGCAACCGGGCTCGCAGGGGGCATTCGGGCTCGCTCGTTAGCCTAGCCGCTAACGTAGCTTAGCATAAGCACCACACACACACACACACACACACACACACACACAGACGGGGAAGAATGAGTTGTGATTTGTGGCTGATGGGTTTTGAACGTCTGACCTGCGGACTGTGGGTTCGAACCCGCCGTCAGCTCTCTGATTGATCTGCTCTGATTTGTTTACGGGAAGTCTTTGATCTGTCGGCTTGTTCCTTCCCGAGGATTCGAACCCCGCAGAGAACTTTCATCAGCTCAGTACAGGAGCATCACCCACCAGGTTCTGAAGTTCTCCTGAACTGGAGCTTCTGGTGGTTCTGTCAGTGGAGCAGAACGTTCTCAGCAGCGGGGAACCCCGTCTTTAGGTTTTACACCCCAAAATAAAGCTGAACCCTCCACTTCCTATCCTCTATTAGGGTCGCTGGGGGGGGGGTTCCCCATGCCCATCCATGGGAGAATGTTTCGGGCGCTGGGCAGATAGACCCAGGACAGGATGCCAACCCATCGCTGGACACACACTCACTCACACACACACACTCTATATGGGGCAATTTGGAGAACTCAATTGACTTGAACCATGTTTTTGGACTGTGGGAGGAAACCGGAGAACCCGCAGAAAACCCACGCGGACACGGGGAGGACATGGAGACTCCACCCAGATTGGGATTCGAACTGAGAATCCCTAGTGCTGAGGAGAACGTGCCAAACCACTAAGCCGCCGTGCCGCCTGATCTTCTCACTGAGATCACTTAGAGTATGAATGATATGAAACGGTGCGGTAGCTCAGTGGTCAGGGTGTTGGGCTATCAGTCTGAAGGTTGGGGTTCAAATCCCAGGCCCACTGAAGTTACCAGTGTGGGTTCTTGAGCAAGACCCTTAACCCTCATTGCTGCAGGGGGTTCATGTGCTCACTTTGTAAGTCGCTTTGGATAAAAGCGTCCGATAAATGACCAAATGTAAACGAAACCTTGTGTCCACCTCATGTCTCACCTGCATGTCCTTGTGGATCTTTAGGAACCTGACTGGGTTTGTGAAGTAATCTCTAATTGTTCCATCTGGGATGTAGCGGAGGTCTGTTGTGCTGCTGGACGGTGGTGCAGCTCGTGAGGAGAACCCGCGGCGTTGATGTTCCTGCTCTTACCTTTGTTTCTGTTTTTTTAAGGAATTCTGTTTTGCATTTCACTCTCGTTCCATTTATTCAGTTTTTTTTATTTTACTCTCTAAACCTGGCAGCGTGCTAAAGCTCAGAGCGTTCAGGGCAGTCGTAGGTTTGAGGTTAAGGAAACGGCCTCGTGAACTGATGGTCCCCGGTTCGATTCCTAAACTCAATTGCCCCTCGGGCGCCGTATACCAGGCTGCCCACCGCTCCAGGCATGTGTGCTTACTTTACTTAGTGTGTGTGTGTGTGTGTGTGACTGCAAAATAGATCACTGTATCAGTGCCAAAGTAAAGGGACTTAATATATTTAAAAACGGGGAGAACCGGTTGAATTAAATATTAAAACCGAGTGCACACAGATTTGGGGAGATGTGCAAACCTGTGGGATTTTCATGGTGAGCTGGAATTCCGGCTTCTTTAATATGCGTTAAACATCCAGCTGATGGACGCTGCGGGTTCCGATATGGTTTTATTTACGTAGTGCGTTTAACAGCCGACAGAGTCACAGAGAAGCTTCAGAGACCCGAACATCTGAAGCTAAAAGGTGCTAACGGAAACGCCGTGAGAAGCATAACAAGGAAAAGTTAAGAGGAGTCAGGCTTAAACCCCCCCCCCCCCCGGCTCCTCTGGGTGCCGACAGACAGTGAGATCAGGTTTCAGAAAAGTTCTGAGGGATGAGTTTGTATAAAAAAAAAAGAGAAAGCTGTGAGGAGCGGCGTGTTGAGAGAACGTCTCAGGAGCATTGAGCAGGTTCTCTGATACCGTAATGCTCTGCAATCACAGCGGCAGCTCATGAGAAGTGGGCCGTGCAGGTGGGATTTCGGGGATCTGCTTATCCGTCAGCCAACGAATCGGTAGCTGCTATAGAACCGGAGACGGCGGAACGTGTCCTAACGAACTGGTTTAGAGAACACACGTGAGCGTCTGCTGTGGTCCACTCGTGGTGGGAGGTGTTCATCACGACGTCCTGTCAGCTCTCTCACGTCTCCGAACGAGACGCTTTTCCTTTAATGCATCGTCCCGTACGGTGCAGACAGTTCTGGGCGTCATACGCCTGACTGGTACCAACAATCGCGTCAATGTCCAAATCGCAGATCCCCCGTCTCCTCACGTTCTGACGGTCGACGTGAACATCACAGCATGCTACGGTACGTCGCAGTGCTGCTGCATGATGGGTAACTGCTGCTGTGTTTAAATTTCCTGACCCGTTATTTTTATTCCGTGAATACATTTAAAAACGTTTCGTGTCGTGCCAGAAGAATACTGAAGATCTCTAATTATCCTGATGTACACCCCGTTCCTAACGGCACATTAATATGGCGCCACCTCTCCACACCCCCCACCGTACGTTAGCGCCGCGCCACGCCGCTCGCTCCCGCTCTTAGAGGCTCAGGGCGCCGGTTCCTGCGGTAACAAACCCACATAGCCCCAGTTCTGAAATGTTAATGAGCTGATTATTCAGATCAGGTGCATTAACTCCCATCAACACAAACATTTAAAAAGC